>NDFZ01004561.1:75650-110377 GCA_002192655.3 Mamestra configurata
CCGTGTCCTCGTCGAGGCGATCGGCGGCGGCAACCTCTCGCGTCCGGCCCTGGTTGAATCCATGGTCCAGCGTAAGGAGGCTTGGGAAGCGGTCACCTCCTTCTGCGAAGCGGTCACCTGAAGGAGGAGGCTGGCCGCGCGAGGGAAAGGCAAGGCTTTCGCCCCAATCGCCGCTATAGGAGAAGAAGCCCCGGGCGTCGGGAGTCGCAGGGCGATCCCCGGCCACCGTAGGCACGGGGCTGCGGATTCCGAGCGTTGGATGGCTCGCTGTCCGATCACCACCAGGCCCGAGTCGATGGCGCGTTGTGTTTCACACGCGCCTCAAAGAGATGTCAACGTAGAAGACGGGGCCCGCTAGAGCCAGAGCCTGCCAGGGTTGCGGAATTTATTCGAAAGAGTCACTGCGGCCCTGGAACGCAAAGGGCTAGAAGGAACACGGATGGGTTTTAGTCAGTACGAGTCTGACACACCCTTCCGCTCCACCCAGAGCGGTAGAAGTCATTTGATGATTTCCCATATAATTTAAAAAGGTACCAGCGACTAAGACAAAACCTTACACACCCACGAGAACAGCAAACCGTATTCATTTCCCGTTAACCGCACGCCATCTTAACCGCAGGAGCCACCGTTCCTGAACAACACAACAGTGCGGTAACGCGTGCTCCGGAAACAAACCGCTGGAGCGATATGACGTAAGCTGTGACGTCACTAAAGCTTAGCATAGACCTCTGTATACTGTAATCAGTAGAATAACCCAACGAGGCAGCTTATTCTAGTATTATCTGGTTCTGGTATTATTCTGCGATGGTGTAGCTTTCTAGAAGTGAAAGAAATTTTGTACTCCAGCTCTTTTTCTTTTTTTTTTTGAGCTTGGGAAATCATCCAATGACTTCTTCCGCTCTGGGTGAAGCGGAATGGGGTGCAGACTCTTACTGGAAACCCATCCGTGTTCCTTCTAAAGCCCTTTGCGTTCCAGGGCCGCGGTGACTCTTTCGAGCAAATTCCGCAACTGTACTCCAGCCCTACCAACTTATAATAAAAGAAGAACAATTTTACTTCTTTATAAAAGACAAGCTTCTGGTAGTGACTTCGACTGCGTGATAGTGGGAACTAATCGTAAGGAAATATACTCTCTGATAGCAATAGTATACTGTCCTAATCCAAGACATAGTCTACCTGTATGCCTAAAGCAAGCATCGTCTAAATCCCAATCCAAGGTAACAGGCAACCCTTCCAGGGTCGCCGAATTTGATCGAAAGAGTCACCGCGGCTCTGGAACGCAAAGGGCTTTAGAAGGAACACGTATAGGTTTTACTCAGTAAGAGTCTGACACGCCCTTCTGTTCCACCCAAAGCGGAAGAAATCATTTGATGATTTCCTATCCTTAAAAAAAAGGTAACAAACGACAGGCAGACAGATAGACAAAGTTAATTTAGTTCATCATAATTTAGATTTCATCTTTAATAATAAAAAAAAACAAATAATTAAAATAGAAAATCTGCTTTGTTTTTACCAAAAAGGGAAGTATCATTTCACCAGCAATTACCAGAGCTGTTACTGAAAATTCTCTAATGAAAATTCCAAATTCAAAAACATAAAAATGCATGAAACTCTTTTCATAATTTCACACAAAGCAACATTTTAATTTTAGAAACATAAAACGAACTGATTGAAACGTTTTCAATAACTATCCTATTTCCCATTAAAAAGGCTGGCGTCGCGATGAAAAATCACGTTAATAAAAAATGTTTGATAAATATGAAAAAAACAGGCCGATACGCCCTGGAGTTTTCGCTCCATTGAGCTAGAAGCCCTCAGTTCATATCCACCGACACTGACGGGAAATGCATAACCCAGAATTTAATAAAACGTATTGGATCCCGCGTTTTGCAAAAAAAAAATGCGATATTTTTTTTGTCATTTCGGTCGTGTATGGTGCATCCATGCATTTTATTTTGATAGTTAGTTAACTAGGACGACAAATTTATCGTTCTGATTAATTATAAAGCTTTTGACGCAAAAGCAAGTTGCGCCGATGACAGCCCCATTTTATGTCCAGGCAATTACTGTCCCATTCCAGGTTGCCTGGAAGAGATCGCGGAATGCGATAAGGCCGCCCATTGTACATGTGTTTTAGTTTGTAGTTTTCTTTTTATGTTATTTTCGGTGTGCAATTAAGTATATAATTAATAATAAATTAATTAATAACGCAGAATCCACACTAAAATAATAAATGCGAAAGTAACTGTGGCTGTCTGTCACTCTGTCTGTATACTCGGTAGGCGCGATTTTTTTTTTATTCATTAAGATAATAGGTACAGTAAAAATTAATAATGCATTAGAATTATGAAACACCCTGTCAATAATGTTTACGTATCAAAACAATGTCGACGTTCCATTCCGCGCCGTCCTTGGAACACAAGGCTCGGACTGCGCTCGCTACAGGATTTTTCAAACTACGTCATGCGTCATGATATATATATATATATATATTTAATAATTCATGTCACCATAAATATCTTTTTTTATGAATGTGTAGCAGTCGTTCAATAGTGGCACCGATTTGAGATTTATTATTTATTTTGTTTAATTTTAGGGTGTTTCTGTTTTTTGTAACGCCATTAAACACATTTTTTTTTCTTTCGATCACCGTGTAAATGATGTTACGTCTTCAGGTTTTAACGGCCGAACAGATTTGAATTAAACTTGACACAAGGGTAAAGCATGTCCCAGGAAAGGACATAAGATATTGATTTGATGAGATTGGGCAGAATGTGTGCAGCATTTCGTTTCGCATTGCATAACAGGATTTTATAAAAAAACATATTGAGTTCCGTTGTTACTATATTTTTTTTTACTTTTGGCTTGGTAGAAGTGGGTTTAGCATTTCGTTTTAGCGAACCTGAAGTAGCGGGATATCAGATTTTAAAATGAGGCTATCTCAAAATGTAATAAAAAATAACTATAGTATTTTGTATTTTTTGTTGGCAACCAAACTAGAGCTATTTTTGTTTAATTTATACTGGGTAGAGTATTTCGTTATCAACAAGCTCTTCAAGTAGCCTTTTCAGTTTCATATTTTGAAATGAATGTACGCTTAACACAGAATTTGATAAAATAATTTTCATTTTTAACACGCTTTTATTAGCTTCACCTGTATGTTTGTATGTCTGTCTGTAACCGACCCTTTTGAGCTCGATTTTGCCCTACTTTGAACGATCAGATTTAGTTCAAACTTTGCACACCTGTCAAGGATAGATAGTATATTATAAGTAGATAGTATAATAGATAAGAATAGTGTAAAAAAGAAATGAATGTACATTATTGTAAAAAAGCGTGGAATGCATAGTGTCAATAGTTATAAACATTTTATTGACAGAAAATGAGTAGAAGAATCATCACTTTGTTAATATCTTAAAAAGCACTTTAAATGCACCCCACGCTTTTTAACAATAATGTACATTCATTTCTTTTTTACACTATTCTTTATCAAATTGATAAAATTTTATTTTCTGTTTTTTAGTTGTATTTTTCTATAAAAGCGTGTTTTTTTAGTTTTTTTAAACTATTTTTTTTTATTTTTTTTTAAGCAACAAACTATGTTTTTCTTATGATTCCGTAGCCAAATGGCAAAAAACGGAACCCTTATGGATTCCACATGTCTGTCCGTCCGTATGTCACAGCCACTTTTTTCTGAAACTATAAGAACTATACTGTTGAAACTTGTTACATAGATGTATTCTGTGAACCGCATTAAGATTTTCACATAAAAATAGAAAAAAAACAATACATTTTGAGGGTTCCCTATACTTGGAACTGAAACTAAAAAAATAAATTTCATCAAACCCATACGTATCTATGGATAGGTCTTTAAAAATTATATGGAGGGTTTCATTATTTTTTTTTTTCTAAACTAAATAGTTTGCGCAAGAGACACTTCCAAAGTGGTAAAATGTGTGTGTCCTCCCCTGTAACTTCTAAAATAAGAGAATGATAAAAAAAATACATGATGTACATTACCATGCAAACTTCCACCGAAAATTGGTTTGAACGAGATCTAGTAAGTAGTTTTTTTTAATGCGTCATAAATCGGAAACAGAATAAAATAAATATTTAATAAAATAATACAACAAACGAGATTTTTTTGCCGTTTTTATAGATAATGGTACGGAACCCTTCGTGTGCGAGTCCGACTCGCACTTGGCCGGTTTTTTTTTATTTTGACTATTGAGTTTTCTATTCAACAAGTTTGAAATACGTTTTAGAATAGCATTGAAGTGTTAACCAAAACATGGTTCAAAGGATACATATATAAATGATTCACATTTCAAATGTTGGCGCTTGTAACGTATTATTTGTTATTGGTTGGTATAGACGGCCAGCACATCAAGCTACCCGAAACTGTCAAATATTCCCAATCAACCTTGAACCTAATGCTTTAACGATAAAGTTGAAAACTTATCAAAGAAATTTGACAGATTGTTGTAGCTTAATGTGCTGGCGTCTAAACAAATAGTTTCACGTCATTGAATTTTGAACAAATCTGACAGATGTCAACTTGAAGTAATCCAAGTACTGGGATTTGAAAAATTGAATTAGAGGAATTATGATATGACTGAAAATATAGTGACAGTAAGCGGATGATTAGCGCTCATATTCCACGAGTGTTTGCTGGAACGTCGCTCTCGTTTATTTCCATTACTTAATTTTATTAGGGAATTTTGTGATCATTCATTAACTTGTTATATGGAAATATTTGTACGCCAATACCTACGGCTAAACATGATTGGACTTAAACTGACTGCGATTTAATATCTTGCATGCTCTTGTATGTATAAAATGTTTAAACAAATAAAGAAATCTTATCTTGTCGTATCTTTAAACTCCTCCGCACGCAACTTTCACGAAACCGCGATGATTTTATATCTTAGGAAGCCACACACAAATTGAATCTCTATTTCCCTTGGTCACGGCATCACGCGTGTACGGCTGGACCTATTCCGCATTTTTTTTTATTATTGTGTTTGTTATTGTCAGGAAAAGGATCTCATGAAAGAAAATTTTGACAAAAAATATACATCCAGGCGAAGCCGAGGTGGGCCACTAGTATCTAGAAAAAAACTTTCAAATTCAAAGCCGAAATTAAATTTATTTTATACTTTGGAAGTTGGTTGTATTTTTTTGTAAAATGTTTTTTATTTTTTTATTTAATATGGGTTTGCTCTTGACTCTAGTCTAGGTCAGAGATGACAGAGACAAAGTCGACAATGGAGCGAGCTTACCCAGAAGAAGCTTGTTCACTCTAATTTTGAAGAGATTAGGGTTGTATGCATTCGGAAACACAGACGCAGGCAGAGAGTTCCACTCCTTTGTTAAAAGTTTTGTTTTTCACTTTTTAGTGGTTCACATCTGTTACCTGCCACGCCACGCCGGTACGCTGTGAAGGGGTCACAGCGTACCGGCGTGTTGTTATGTTATGAACTGGTGTAAACAATAGACGACATGGGATTTCAGCAATCCCAGTTCATTTGCTATCATTTATTGAGGAGTTCCATTGCCTATCTTCAAAGTTCTTCATCAGATCTTTACTAATTTGAAATGGGACCACTCCGAGAAAATACTCTTCCAAAAACTACCCAAATCGCTTCAAGTGTGCTTATAAAATTTGAAGAGTTCTCTCTATTTCTCCAGGATCCCAACATCAGATCCTGACTTGAAGATCATGGGACCACCTGAGAAGTATACTCTTCCAAAAAAAATAAAAATCCAAATCGGTTCCGCCATCTTCGAGTGAGCGGGGAACATACATAAAAAAAGGATTCGATGAATTCAGAACCTCCAAAAAAACATTGACAGAATCTATCTGGTTACTTTAAATTATAGTTTATGCAAGCATGTAGATACCATTATACTAAAATCCATAAAATGAAAACAGTAGTGTTTTCTCTAAACAACCAACCGAAGCAGTAGAGCTCTACAACTTTTCTTGAAATATAAATTCCACAAGCCACATAAATAAATGCATAAAATATTCCTCTGCAGAACGTAAAATACTAATATTCTGACTTACCCCTCTCTCTTCAAGGCTGCGTTGCACTTATAGCGTGAATACAGCCAAAGATGCAGTGAATTATGAATTATTCAAGCCACCGGGTCTGTGGGCTCTCCTGCGGCGACTAGTGGCATCTCCCATAATTTCGTCCTTTCAAGTCTTTCGTATATGAAATGGGCGCTCATTTTGAAATTATGTGATATTATTTTGTGGTGTGATTTTATATTTATAGGAAATTGTATTTGCTGTATTTTTGCAGTTCAATAGTAGGTTGTGGTAGACTTTATTAGCCTCAGCGGAGAACCTCAAGCGGCGGATATGTAATAACCTCTTTGGTAATTATATTTTTTAACCCGTTTGGGGTTGAAACTCTCGGGTCGTTGGATCCAAGTGCTCATAACTTGTTTAAAGATCTGTCAAGATGCTTAGTTGACACTTTGCGTGACCCAAGGGCTGGCTTGTACCTTGGACAAAGGATAATCATTGCCATACAACGTGGCAATGCTGCCAGCCTTTTGAGTCTTTACCAGTGGCCAGCGATGCGGAGGAATTTTTCGACGCCATATTTTAGACTATTTTAGTTAATTTTTTATTTATTTAAGTGTAATAAATGCACACGTAGTAAAAGAAATTATTTTAATTGAGGCTTTTAAGTGGAAACCCAGCATTCTGCTACTTGCTAATTTCAATTATAATAAGATAATAATCAAATAAATAAAACATTTTTTTAGCTCATTTTTTTTTAACGAACGATCATTCGACTCTTCAACTGACCAGTGGGCTGACCTTTTCTTCTGCCAAAGAATTAATTAGCGGTGCTGCGCTGAATAGACCATAGATAGAGATGTTGTCATTTTTTTTTGGCCAATCCTTTCCTGGCTATCTTTTATAGGCGCAAATGCACAATTTACTACTGTTATCAGTTTGTACTGTATATAACTTATTTATCCTCAATTTAAAAAAGAAACAATTTGCACACATAAAACCGTTGTCCTAGAAGTTAATTCAGCTGAAAGTCCTTAAAATAAAATAATACGATTGCTTTTATGAAACCTTTGTTAAAACTTTAAAAGGTTCAGTTATAATTTTAATTATATTGCTCGTCAAAGCGCATTCACATTTAATCGGATTGAAATAATACTAAAAATAAAATGTATTCCATTCATATTTTTCCGAACCCATTCGGGGAAACTCGTCAGTATTCGGGAAACGTTCGCTTTTCACATACAATGTATGCAAAGATTTTATGTTGAGAGTTCGTGCATGACCGATTATGTGCGAATTGGCTTTTTTATTTCACTGGCTTTTTCCTATGGCTTTGTTTCCGTCGCGTATCTCACAGGAACTGTGAACAGTTTTCCTGTATAAACTATGGCACTCGAAAGCCATAAAGCCAGTGAAAATAACTTGCAATTTAATCAGTACTTAAAAAGGATATACTGGTAAAGACTTATATAAAAAATTGTGTGAATATGTCATAGTACGTCTTGGTTCATATTCCAAGTCCGTTTGAATACTCGACTCAGTCGCCATAACAACGGAAAATCCCTCGAAAGTATGATAATAAAATAGAGAATGCCTATTCACTAGATATACCGACCAATAACATTCTGTACAAATACAGTAAAAAACATTATTTCGTAAATATCAATTCATTTGACGTAGAATATTTCAAAATCTGGCAACAGCTTTCTTTTCACTATTCTCCAAAGGTTTTCCGATTTCATCTGCACCAAAATGTTCTGAATTTTTGATATGGATTCCTATTATACTCTCACTCGTGTGACAAAAACTTTCCTCGACTGAGACATTAAAATAGTTGACAGTAGCTGAGATTATTATTTTTGTCTGGGAAACACTGTCAAAGAATTAATTTTACTTAGTTTCATCATGTCAGCCGAAAGACTTCCACTGCTGGACATAGGCCTCCCCCAAAGGGGGGTAACCATAATCGCCACGCTTGGCAGGCGGGTAGGTGATCGCAGTGTAGTGTGCTACAATGCACAGAGAATACTGTTGCCCATTCTCTGATGAGTCCTTTAGTCGCCTCTTACGACACCCACGGGAAGTGATGGGATGGTGCTATTCTTTTACGTCCGACACCATGCAGAACTTTGTTTTTGAGCATATTATTATAAAACTTGTGAAACACGGGCGTCCTGTTGTACCAGAATAGCAATTTTCTAGCCAATTTTTCTTGACCCTTTGGTGCACAATTATTGGATTTTATGAGAGGTCTTCTGAGATTGGACTTTCACAGTCCACATTTTCAATATTTTGACAATTCACTGGTTTGAAATAATGGATATTGAGTTTTCTGATACGAACTGGAAAATAAAATAGGTTATACCTCCGTGTTTTGGATTTTAATTATATTTACCTTAGAGATAAATAAACATTAATGATATACAGATGCTAACACATTGTACTAGCCGTACATAAGTATAAAAACAATGTATATAATTTTATGTAATTTTTTGTATTATTTTGGTGAAACAAATAAAATTAATACTTATATTTTTATCGTTTATTCATTTTTACTTACATATTTATCACAATAATATAATATTTCATTAAAAAAAAACTATAAAAGATTTATTATTATTTCGTTTTTTCATTTTTTTTAACTTATTTCTTACATTTTTCAATATTTTTTCAAAAATATTTAAAAATTATTTATTAATTATTGTAATTAATTTAGGAGAAGAAATTCCTGGCTAATGTGGATGTACTATAAGGTCACACACAACCCAGCGCTTTAGGGATATCAGGCACGATTTTATGAAACGAAACGTAATGAGAGTTTGTTTGTGTTTTAATAAACTTTTTTTCTGAGGGCTAATAATTCTATTAATTTTGAACAACGCTTTCGCATATCAGTCACAAACTTAATTTTTGACAGATTGCGACTGAGATGAAAATGCGAACGTTGTTTAAGAATTAGTGGAATTGGCTTTCTGTACTATCAGCCGCACGGGTCGACCAAGGTTAAGCAACGCTTGCCAAGGTTGGTCTGTGGATGGGTGACCATCTTAACATATCGGGTGTCCTCCGTGCCTCGGAAAGCACGTTAAGCCGTTGGTCCCGCTGTCATTTGTAGATCTTTGGCAGTCGTTACGGATTGTCAGAAGCCAGCTAATCTGACACCAGTCTTGCCAAGGAGTACCGTGTTACTCAGTTAATGGTTTGTGGAGGTCTGGTAGGCAGCCACTCCACGTAAAATACTGGTATTCAGCTGAATCCAGTTAGACTGGAAGCCGACCCCAATGTAATTGGGAAAAGGCTAGGCAGATGAGGCAGACTAAAAATTGATTTAAACTAAAATAAATTGACACAGTTATTTCCAATAGGCAATGGAATACCATATACAACTTCTGCGTAAAACTCCAAACTATATTATTTGTGTTTTTTTTCATTAATACCCGGTGTTGTATGCATGTATATGTATACTTACTAAATCGTTCCAGAAGATTCGGAGCAATAGACTGACCGACAGTCATACGAGTGATACTACCAGGGTTTTGTACATTCATACGTCCGTTCGAAACCCTAAAAAGGAAGTGCAAATGCAAAAGCTGCCCCTCCCCCGCCAGCCCACCACTAGCAAAGAGTTTAATACCACCCCAACTATACAAATATGATTTCATATCGCAGTATAATTTCACCGAGTGTAGCCTGCAAACACAATATCCTCATATTTATGCGTCCGTCTGTACGAGCGTGTGCAATCGGCTGTGAAGTTATGAGCTTTGACATTTGGCTCTAGCCATTGAGAAGGGAAAGGCAGAAATGTCACTTGAAAATTGAAATAAGATTGAAAAGGATGAAATTCATTATGAGAAGCCGCGTAGCGTCTTCGTAGCGCCATCGTAGCGCGTAGCATCGTAGTCTCGTAGCTCGTAGCACCGTAGGGAAGCTCAGTGTCAGCCATATTGAATTTTCAGAACATTAGTTCAAATTAAGTGAAATGCAACAAGTTGGTTATTTGTTGACAGGGGTAAAGAAGTTAAGGCTGTGAGAGGGAACTGATATTTCAAAAGTTGTGAGTTTCAATCATTAATTTTATTACTATTAAAAAGCTCGCGTTTGACCATCATCTCGTGGTCGACGATGAAACATGCTTGCCTAGAAGAAGTTTATTCGCTTTTTATTATTTCCCAATATCTTTTCGATTTTATTGATGATTACTGAACAATCTATAATTCATCTCGTGGTCGACGATGAAACATGCTTGCCTAGAAGAAGTTTATTCGCTCTTTATTATTTCCCAATATCTTTTCGATTTTATTGATGATTACTGAACAATCTATAATTATAGGCATGTATTTCTAATGTTGTTTTAGAAATAAGTCGAAGGCTAAATGAAATATACTAGAGAGTTAAATTGAAAACATTTTTCATTTTGAAAATATTTCACAAATTCCTTCTACAGACCTAACCTTCTAACATCCACCTATTCAGTGCCCCATCAGTTTCTTTGTCAAACGTACCAAGAAAAACACGTTCTGTTTTGATCCTAATATTACATTTCTGACATATTCCTGTATACATGACGGGATGTAAGGGAATCAATGGATGAGAAAGGAAAATTGGATATTCATCAATCCGGATCACGGATGCTTTTTATTTATTTATAGATGTTTTCTCGAAAATTGGGAAAGTGGAAAATGATACTCGTGTTTGACTGGCCTGTTGGTCGAGTGGTTAGTGACCCTGACTGCTTAACCGGAGGTCGTGGGTTCGATTCCCACCCAGGACAAATCTTTGTGTGATGAGCATGATCATTTGTTCTGTGTCTGGGTGTAATTTGTGTATAATATGTATGTATTTAGAAATATATAAGTATGTTTATCAGTTGTCTGGTTGCCATAGTACAGGCTCTGCCTAGTTTGGGATCGGATGACCGTGTGTGAGTTGTCCCAGGATATATTATTATTATTATTATTATTATTAATTGTGTCATGTGTGTCTTCTCAATAATCCTTCTTAGTTGTTGTTTTAATTTGGTTCTGTGTTGTGATTTCTTAAACTTGGTCGTTAAGCTATGCAATTGACTAGTTGACTTTGTTGTTAACTTTTTAACTTTGTTCTTACCTTTTATTTTTGTTGTTAACTTTTTAACTTTGTGGTTAACTTTTTAATTTTATTGTTAACTTTTTAAATTTGTTGTTATCTTTTGTTTTCATTTTTCAAATGATTTATTTTTTGGTACAGGACTTGCCCTAATAGATTTAAAAACTTTACTCAAAGAGTGCTAGATGGGGAGGCAAAGTCCTTAGACCTTATTAATAGTTTGCACATATTTTGCTCAATTCTGAGTTTTAGCTTGATTAATGAAAAGCATAACATTAGATTTTGTAGCCAAAAATCCATCGCCTTTTAAGAGACAGGAGATTCAATAACTGTGATGAATAACAATAGACTTGCACCTTTTTTGTATAAGACTATAATATCTGGAATAAAAATGACTCAATCCTCCCCAATCCTCCCCACATATTTCATACAAGATACCAAGTAGAAACTTAAAATGTTTTCACTGTCTTTGAACATTTTTTAGACAAAGTTCCTACTAACTTTATTGACCTTGAAATTTTGCGTATGCGTGTCAAGTTGCAGTAAAATATTTTATTAATTTCTTATATGAATTACCGTGAGCAGTTAACGAACTCAACTGATTCACTGCCTGGTCCAATAAATACAAGCGTAACATTTGTTTGAAGTACTTCCAATCCAAAACGACAGGATCAAACCCATCAAGAGCACGAAAAATATTACAGGACGTGTAAAACGTTTCGATTAATCCAAAAGCATGGGATCAAAGACCCACAAGTGATGAACAATGGCACCCCCTTCACCAACCAAAACCGAGTGAATTACACAACTCATGGAGGCGTCGGAGCGTATGCCGTGAATCATTACTGCTGTACGTTAAACAAAACAAACGACCATCTACCGACCGACAACAAAAGGCGATCCAATAAATAGGGGGTGCTGTTACACCGAAGTGAGCAAGTGACGTCTGATTTAGGAAAATAAAAACAAAAGACTGTTGATAATCTTCCAGGGTTGCGCCTTTCACTGTGAGGATCGCCCGGAGGACACGGTGGAGGTCTGCCCTGCTTGGGCGGAGCACCGCCGTGTCCTCGTCGAGGCGATCGGAGGCGGCGACCTCTCGCGTCCGGCCCTGGTTGAATCCATGGTCCGGAGCGAGGAGGCTTGGGAAGCGGTCACCTCCTTCTGCGAAGCAGTAATGCTAGCAAAGNGTGTAAAACGTTTCGATTAATCCAAAAGCATGGGATCAAAGACCCACAAGTGATGAACAATGGCACCCCCTTCACCAACCAAAACCGAGTGAATTACACAACTCATGGAGGCGTCGGAGCGTATGCCGTGAATCATTACTGCTGTACGTTAAACAAAACAAACGACCATCTACCGACCGACAACAAAAGGCGATCCAATAAATAGGGGGTGCTGTTACACCGAAGTGAGCAAGTGACGTCTGATTTAGGAAAATAAAAACAAAAGACTGTTGATAATCTTCCAGGGTTGCGCCTTTCACTGTGAGGATCGCCCGGAGGACACGGTGGAGGTCTGCCCTGCTTGGGCGGAGCACCGCCGTGTCCTCGTCGAGGCGATCGGAGGCGGCGACCTCTCGCGTCCGGCCCTGGTTGAATCCATGGTCCGGAGCGAGGAGGCTTGGGAAGCGGTCACCTCCTTCTGCGAAGCAGTCATGCTAGCGAAAGAGGAGGCGGGCCGCGTGAGGGAAAGGCAATGCCTTCGCCCCAACCGTTGCTACAGGAGAAGACTCCCTGGGCGTTGGGAGTCGCAGGGCGATCCCCGGCCACCATAGGCGCGGGCCTGCGGACAGCGAGCGTTGGGTGGCTCGCTCGCGGGAGTCGTCTTGATTGTCCAGAGATTTCATTTGATGTCCAGACTCTCGACTTAATATAAAATATCCCGACAAACACCTTCTGGTAAAGTTTTAACAAAACAGGCATTTAAAATTACCACTCGGTTTCAAAATCGTTTCCCTCGTCTAATTTCCTGTCCTGTAATAAACATATATTTTTTTTATTTTATTTACATCATGTACTGTAAGTACTGTTGCTAGTTTGGTCAGTCTACCTGTGAGAAAGAGGTCAATCGTCGAATCCAAAAAATATACAAATATTCAAAAAATACCTAACACAGTTCTCAAGATGCAATGACGAGCAGGAGTACCATGATTACCAAGATAGCCCGAAAAATACCAAAACATAATTTTCAGTGGGCAAGGTACACTGCGTGCAGAACAAATGGTTGATGAAGCTGAAAAATTCTGAAGTGGCGATCGCGTATAGAAAGAAGCAGCGTTGGAAGACTTCCAACGAGCTAGACCTGGTGAAGGCTGCGAGAATCCGCTGGATGCAAAATGCGCAGAACCGGTCGATATGGCGCCACATAGGAGAGGTCTATGTCACACATTTGCATTGAATATTGCAGAAAAAAAAAAGCCTAAAAGGAAAAACCGGAATATTTATTCAAAAACATTTTTCTCACTGTGTAATAAGCAGCCACTCACAATCGGTGACGCGAAGTAAAGCCCACTCCACACGGCCGGTGTCACGACCAGATTATTTATAGCCATTATTTATCTCTACAAGCCGACTCAGATGTCTGAATTGAGTGCGAGCGTGTGAAGCCGCCTAACTCTCGTATAGTTTGTGTGTACAACGAGTTTTGTTCAGAATAAGTTTTTTCTTCTTTTTTTTTGTTTGTAGGGCTTTTTGTTGCTTTGTGTGAGAGTGTGAATTGCAAGTGTATTTTGTTTGAGTGTGGACTTGTTTTCACAATGAGGTGTTATCGTTACACTCAAAATGAAAACTTATAGTCCTTGAGGAAAATCATCTATTATTTATTTATGTGTAGTGCAAAGTTATTATGTGTAGTTACACACTGCAATTTGATTTCCTTTAGGAGTTCATGCCATATATTTGAGAAAAGACTAGGCAGATTGAATTTGATTTTTGATTTTCGAATCTTCTGCAATTCTTGTCCAATAAAATGAGTATCCTAGAATGTTCCATTGTTGGTGGATTTTCAAAAGAAATTCAGATTAAAATAGTAGCAAAGTTATTGATAACTGAGTCTCTACTATGACCATCATAATTCCGGTGTAAGAGAGATACGGAGTTAGAAAAGACATATGTAGCACTGTCTCTTTTTCATTCACAACGTAATCATGATGGTATTGGCACGTCATGGTAAGCCGTCATTGTAATAATGGTGGTTCAATTAATGATTAAAATACTATTAAACTTGTAAGTGGGACACTGACCCTTATTGCCATGCTAACACGCGGCAGCAGACGCTATGGCAATATTAATTTGACTATGGACGCTGTTTTCCACCTGCATATTCGCCAGACATATTAGCATTTAGCAAGAGTGAAGTCACACCGCTCCCGACAGGTAGGCAATCGTTTACGATAATTGAAGTTTGCGGTGTAGCGGCTAAACGGACGGCGTCGGTTCGAATGTGGCAAGCTGAGAGGAAATGTCATTTGCTGTCGGCCGAACTGTTGGCTGGTTGGATTGGGCTGTTAATGTGACGGCGTTTGGTGGGAATAGTGTTGAAAAAAACTGATTTAATTTATACAAAATAAAGCAAGTGTGATCTAGTTTTGGAAGGCGGTGTCGGTGGTTTTATTGGGGATTTATTTTTTATTTGAGATGGGTTTGCTCTTTACTCTAGTCTAGGTGATGACAGAGACAAAGTCGAAGATGGAGCGAGCTTACCCCGAAGAAGCATGTATCAATATATTTGTTTTAAAATTTAGAAAAAAAATGTATAGAACTTTCACATTGTTTAAAGCGCTTCATTTAATATGTCACAATATCAGTTAGAAAAACTTTTTTTTAATTTTCTAATGTATGCCCCAAAAGTATAAATGCATTTGTTTATTTACTTTACGCATCAGAGTTTCAACTGAATCCAGTATATCCGTAGCAAATTGGCTGTAATAGACTGACAGATATACCGACTCACAGAAATACCGATTCGGACGATACGGAATCCTAAGAATTAGCGAAGATTGGAACGTTGAAGACCAATCAATATTATTTCGTTGGTTGCAAGAAGCTACAGATCAAACCCCCTTTTAAATGCTAGTTATAATACCCGGTCGATTCTCTAAAAACCTCACTGAGAAAATCTATTTGAAGTGAGCTGTCAATCAATACAATCGATCGAGGTGGAATGATAGATAAAACATTTATTTGATATAAGAACAGAAAACACAACACACAAAAGCACAATCAGGCAATCTGTGATTAGTGCCAAACTACCAACCGACAAAAAAAAAAGATTTGGTGCGGATAATTTTTTAATTTAACTTTTAAATGTAACACGTTAAATTTAGTTTCTAATAAAATTTTCAACTCTCATTTTAGTTTTCAAATATATTTTCTTTCTAAAACACTACATAATAATATACTCTTTTGAATAATAATATCAGCTTACCAGCTCTCAATTTCCACAAGGTCCAAGTGGCAGTAGAGCACTGACTCCTATGTCACAGGTATTCCTCGTTTAGAGGTCAGGGTTTCAGCTTTTGTACGCCTTAACTATTGTGAACTTTGCTAGATATTAAGCATATTGTTAGGATTTATATCAATAGGGTATTATTATTATAATAAATCCTTTTTTTTAAACATTGCCCCACACTAGGAATTTATCCTATATCGTGGGTGCACTTACAAATTCACATACACAACAGCCAGACCCGGAACTACTATCTGTAGGCCATACAAATATTTGTTCCGTGCGGGAATCGAACCCGCGACACGCAGCGCAACAGTCAATCGCTCAACCACTGCGCCAAACGTGTCTTCAACTATTCACTTCATCTTAATCCACGAAAGTATTCACGGTGAGATGTTCATTGTTCACATCATCAACCGCACCATCCGCTTTACTCTATCCCCGCTCACGCTATCCGTGCAAAGCATTTCAAAACAATTTTTTTTCGATGACATTCAGCTTTTGGCCGTGCTTCCTATTCCGTGATTCATATGACATCACACAAATCCGGCTCCATGGACCACGAGCGCGGGGAATGACAGATGTGCACAAAGCACATTAAATTGATTGATGAAATATCACTTCCAGCTCCAAAGTGTAGATGTTGTTTTCGAAGCGCAGTTTTCGCAAGAAAAATACTCAACACTTTAGCATATTAGATATTTTATTAAAGTCCAATGGCTGTCGCATTAACTAACAACAGAGGTTTGCCTGTTTATTCTTAGCCAAGAAATTCGTGAAACAAAAGCAAAATGGGTCCATCCAAGTACGCTGCCATGGATCCGTGATCATTTCATGCCGAGATAAATCCGCGCTTCGGAAAATAAATGAGCCAGTGTTTATCAAAAACCCTAAAGTGTGTGTGCACCATGCACTATGTGACCCAGCCATATTTACTACTTATACAATAAAGCAGAAGAGTTTGTTTGTTTATTTGAACGCGCTAATCTCTAGAACTGCTTTCAGATTTCAAAAAAAATTTTTGTATATGATAGCCACATTCATGAGGAATACTATAGGTTGTACGGAACCAGGATATGCGCGTACGAAGTCGCGGGTAAAAGATAGTAGAAATGTAAAAAAAAAAATCTTTCTTATATCCATGGACCCAGTAAATGGATTGTGTATGTCAGATCGGCATCCGCTCCATGTAAAATAATGGTATTAAACTGTATCCGTTTAGTTTATACTGGAAGTATACTCCAGAAAAACGGCCAAGTACGAGTCGGACTCTCACACGAAAGGTTCCGTCCCATAAACTGAAAAAACAAGTTGTAATATTTGTTTTAATTCAATTTAATTTTTATTATTTGTTGTCATAGCGGCAGTAGAAATACACACTGAAAATTTCATCTGTCTACCTACTATTACAGTCTTGAGATATAGCCCTGACAGACAGACGAACGGACGGGCAGATAGAGGAGGTTTAGTAACAGGGTTCCTTGGTTACCCTTTGGGTACGGAACCCTAAAAAGGCTAGTCACATGACGCTAGCAGCTTGAACAAATCTTTTACCGTTCGTGCGAATACAAAACAAATACGTCATATGGCGCCTTATCACAAAAATAATGTCCTCAGAGGTTCTCCAATTAAAAGCCCATCAGTTTCCACTCCAAGTGCTCACATCAAAGGCTGGAGGCGTCCGAAATTGCAATACTCAGACAGTAGGCACTCCGGTATCACAAAATAGATAGGAACAGAAGGACGACTTCATACAATGAGCGAGAATTCACGCACACATCGACACGATTCACGTACAGCGAGTGCAAGCGCACTCACGACCGGCATTTGTTTGAGATTTCCGCACGTACGCGTCTATGTGTGCGGGCGCCTACCTCCGCTTGTTGAATGGAGTCAGCCTTCTGTATCTTCTATTATGTGATTCGTGCACTCCAATACTCAGATTGCTTGAGAATTATACTGTATGGCAGGTATGCATGTGCTAATTGGTTGGACTAATAAAGGTTATTGTCTTGACTTCATTGTGACGGATTTAGAGACGGAAGTCTACACAGGAACGTTAAGTTTCGTTTAATTTTCATTCATGAAAATACTTGCACTTGTCCATAAATAAGTTGTTTAATTCATAAAACATGAAGCATCTTTATTACTTGCTTCAGCCGCGGGTTAAGAGTATTCTATTTTCTAATGCAAGGCATGATCTACCCGCCGCGTGCCAAATCTATGGGTGGTGCTGATTTTGATACCTTCTCACCATCTGTAGCAGTACTAACGAAATATTTTTTTTATTGAATTCTTAAACGTTCCCATCCCTCACATTTTTTTTTATTAGGGTTCCGTACGTCTGAATACGGAACCTTTTTAGAATCACGCGTGTGTTTGTCCGTGTGTCACAGCCAATTTGCTCCGAATGTAATGGATTTCATTTAAGATTCGGTCCACATTTATATGAGCAGACAGACAAGTTACTTTCACATTTGGAAAGTAAAGTACTTGCTTTTGCTCATGGCTTCGCTCGCGTTAGTAAAGATTTCGCAAAAAGAAGGTCTCTAACCGACTTCAGGGTCCCATCTACTCCAAAACATGACACACAAAAAGGACACTAAAACACACACAATGAGCGCCCTTATCGCGTAACCTGACATTTTGATCTACTTCCTAGTTATGATCCAGTTTATTACGGCCAGCTTTAACAGGTTAGTAGCAGGATGTCCGGTGTACCGACTACTTTCACCACAGATTGCATACTGCATAGCGATGGCACTATGATTATTGTTATCGTTTTCATTTTGTTTTCGTTTCATTTTCATTCGTGATAATAACAAGGGACACAGGAGCGAATTTTGAGCTTTCCAATGAATTAGGCCTAAAGACCTTATTCATAGGAAAGCTCTCCTGTGTCCCTTGTTTGTTCGCTACTAGAATGGGATTCCTTTACAGTAAACTAGACGAATCCCATTCTAGTAGCGCGTGCAAAAAAACCCGACTGCAAAAAACGATTAAATAATTTAAAAAAAACCTTAGAAGCAATCTGATGCAGTTGGTAGCGTCTACTTTCGTTCAATCAGAAATTTGATGGCACCAACTTCATCAGAATGCTTAAAACGTGCATTTTTTTTCTAACTTTGTAGTCGTTTTTCGAAGTCGGGCTTTGAGAAAAAAAACAATATTTTATTTTATTTTGATATTATTTCTTTACTGTATAGCAGCTACAAAACACCACCCTTATATATGACCACCAACTTCTGGAACAGCCTGTATAAGGCATTGATAACGGGACATTTCGACAGCGTTTGTCAAAACTAAAGATTTTTGACGTTTGAAAATGGCCTTCGCCACACTACCGCTGACAGAATAACATTTGTCTATGTCTTGCCTATGTTTTTGACATTGATCGTAGCAGAGATGATATTGCGACTTCAATTTGAACGGTTTAAAGTACGAGAATTGGCCTTCAGCTCCTGCTTCAACTTTACACCCTGTATTACGGATAGGTGTGGCGACAACAAACTGATTGGATGCGACCCTATCGCTGTCGGCACCGTCGCTTCTGCGACTGATTGCTCGAAGACACATTTGATGCCAATTAATGATCGGGGAACTATATTAAGGTACAGTTAGGAGCATTTTCGTTGGGCCATGCTTAGAGCAAAGACGAGAATTTTAGTAGTAGTTGGTGTTTTTGGTTGTTTCTTCGTATTTAAACGCCGACTTCCGAAATTAAAGTTATTCTTAACTTTGTAGTGTATTTTTTTATTTGGAAGTCGGTTGTATTTTTTTGTACAATTTATTTTTTTCACTTTTTAGAGGACCTCACACCTGGTAACACCACTGGAAAGGCCAAATACGTAATTTCGTTTACTTGGATGACATATTTTTTCAGCAATTTCAAAATGGCGGTGTTATGAGGTAGAAATATTTTAAAAAATACAACTGAATTGAGAACCTCCTCCTTGTTTTGAAGTTGGATAAAAGAGAAAGTTCAATGTAAACTCAAATATTAAAACATGTGTCGGTTAAAAGAAACTTGTATTGTGTCCATTCTTTATCAATGAAGATGGTCAGTTCGCTGTGGCGATGTGCATGTGCTGTGGGCCTGTGGCTTTATCTATCTAATGGGGGTTTGTGTCCGAACTAAGTCCTTGTGTTGGACCATTGTGCACGGGCCATAGCGGCCGTCATTCCAACCAGGGTGATTAGAATCCTTAAAAATCCAGTTGAATTTGGAACATAAAACCAATCCCGTCAAATCATCAGAAACTCAGGGCCAAAAAGTTCCCCCCCCCCCACTACCCCTCTCCAAGGTAATTCAAAGAACCCTCTACTCGAATCAGCAACATTTCTCACTTTTTTAATATTGGTAATATTGAAAACATTTTCCGCCAACCAGGTATTCGTAGAAATCTAAAGAGAACCCCCTGTTTTACTTTACTCATGGCTTCGTAAAACATATTTAATCTAAAGTAGCTGTCTCATCTCGTAACTGCACCAATATTCTTGTCCTGCAGTGCACTCCTCACGTACTAGAGCGAGAAGTTCTAATCAACGTTTTACGGCCATCCTGTATATCAGCGCCATATTGATGACGTAACCGTTGCCTGGCAACGCCAAAACTAGACACCAATTTATTTAAATTAGCTAGTTCGTGACGTCACTAAATGGCTATTAACGCCGTACCCTTTGGGGTCCCAATTTAGTGGGAAGATAATTTGCTGTTTTCAGTCTGATGGGAATTTGGTGAAAATCTATTTGTTTAAAATCTTGTGTTGGTTTCAAAACAATAATATGTCGTGTTTTTAACACAAGAATTAAAATAAAATAAAAGGTCTTTTTTCGGTTTGAGTATTTTGCATTTCTTTGACAACACACGCATAATATTTATCGAAACATCATAGCCGAGCAATAAATTTTGGGCTTTTCCACAGTCGGGTTAAAACAGCGACACCTCACTTTCTTTGATGAAAAGTTTATCAGTTGTAAAAAAACAGAAGAAAATCCACACACACATAGACAGCCAAACTCAGAACCCACACAATATAAAACAAAAAAAAACCAGCCAGTGCGAGTCGGGCTCGCACACCAAGGGTTCGTACGATAATCCGAAAATCACACGTTTCCTGTAAGGTTTTTTGCTAACGGTAAAAGAAATACACACTGGAATTTTTAAATGGCTACCTGTGGCAGCCAGCCAGCATCAATCATGATTATGTATACAGTTCGTGGGAAACATTCCGGTGATAGAAAGACGCATTGGAAGGACGGACTTAAGTTTCCGTTTCTGAGTAAAAGTTGATTTGTAAACAAGGCATACAAATCCTTACTTAGGCGTCCATTAGACGGTAGGTTTTGCAGTCAGTTTAATCAGTCAAGGCTGTGATTGACAGATAACCTATCGTCTAATGCTTACTGCATTAGCCTGAATTAAAGTTGATTTGTAAACAAGGTATACACATCCTTAATTAGGCGCCCATTACACGGTAGGTTCTGCTGTCAGTTTAACCTCAATTAAAGCTGTGATTGACGGATAACATATCGTCTAATGCAGTGACTGTGGTATGCATTATTTATTTACGAAAATCTAGATATTTGGATAGTCACGATTTTATAAGTGAATGGGTCTGTTTTTATATGTTTATGTCCTTTTTCGAATCCCGTATTTCAGCCAAATAAAATATCATCGCCATATTTTAGATATTTGAAGTTTACGGTAATGTCTATTGAATTCCATTATTCGTCCATCATGACTTTTGGAATTGACTGACGTTTGCATGAGCGTGTAACGGATGCCTTACGGTCTGCGTCTGATGTATTAATTTTCATACGTTTAAATCGTTATTTTTTCTCCTTTTCAGGTTTGGATAGAAGAAAAAGGCTAGCAGACATGCGGGTGGTTATCACACAACATTTCACGGAAAGAACAGTCACACCGGGTGGCGATGTGAGTACTCAATTTGGTAGACACTAGATAAATGTGCAATAGCGGTCATTGACCATGTGGGTACATTTATTGACTTTCTTAATATCAAAAACAGAAACAAAGACAAAGCTGTCCTAAATTGACTTCTGCCGTGATCCTTTACGCCCTCTAGTAATGAAAAACGTTTCTACGAAGGAATATTAGGAAAAGGTCAATGTACTTATCTTGCAAGCTTATCTGGCGCCTACCATAGCTAAATTAACTATACCAAAAATGTATTGCTAGTGATGGCTAATTAAGTTAAAAGTTTAAGTGCAATTAAAATATTTTAAAAAGATAAACCCTCACAATAAACATTTAATATGTCACACGGCAGTTTGAAAATTTTTTTGTTATTTTCTATTTTGTCCCCCCAAAAGTGACCCTATTTTCATTTTTTTTTCACGTTACGCGTCCTTGTTTGGTTTACACAAGTACATAATAATATGTGCACCACAGAAGAAGGCTCAAAAATGCCCCACGTCTGCCAGCAAAGATAAGTTTCTCGAAAAATCGCTAAAACAGAGTAAAAAATAAATATATAATTCCGGCTTTAATGCTTACTCGCTGACATACGAAACATTTGCTCTGATTATTAATTTAGGGGCAGTATATAATTTTAGTAAAATCTGGAGATTTTAGTTTTAGTACGACTAGAAATGCATTTAAAACATATGTGCTTCCGGTTTTAATCCTTACTGGCTTATGTACAAATAAATTGCTCTGAATATTAATTCAGGCGTAATTTATTATTTACTAAAATCAGCAGATTTTAGTTTTAGAACAGCAGGTGTCTTACTGACTTTTTTAGGTGTAAAACAAGGTTTCTTTATATGAATATAGAACGATGAGAATTCATACAGTTATTAACCATAACTATTTCATTTCTATTTTTGTTTTTATTGCATTTCTAGTCATTCTTAAAGTAAATCTGCAGATTTTACTAAATCATTATAAATAATACCCCTGAACGAATATTCAGAGCATTTTCTTCGTATGTTTGCCAGGAAGGATTGAAACCGGAACTATGTATTTCTTTTTTAATTTTTAGCGATTTTTTGAGATACTTCCCTTTGCTGTCAGACATGAGGTAATTTTCCAAGTTAGTTCAGTAGATACAGAGGAAAATAGCTGTGGCAGACAGACACGATTACGCATGCTATTGGATCAAACCTAAAAACAATAGAATGTGTTGTTAATTTAATCGAATATTGCTGCCAAAGAAAAAGCAAAAGCAGGTTTAGATCAGTTCTAGTTTTATGCTGTACTGGCTAGTTTTTTTCTGGTTTTTATTTTGGTATTCCAAGTTTTTCAATTGAAGTCCATCGTCGGGCAACTACTATAGTAGGCGCCAGATAAATGTGGAATAAAGTATATTGACCTTTCCCTAATAACTGTTCATAGGTACCTGAACAATTAAATATGAATCGTTTTTCATTATTAGACAATGTTAAGGATCACGAGAGATGATGATTCGGGACAGCTTTGTGTCATTAATTCCGTTTTTCAAATTAAAAATGTCAATAATTGTAGGTGGGTCAATGACCGTTATTCCACGATTATCTGGCGCCTACTATAGCAGTCTGAACATTTTGTTGAACTGCGCAGCTTTAAGGCACATATATTGTTTTAAAATAAAGTCTCATTATTTTTGTATCTACATTTTATATATCTGTGTGTGCCAAACAAACATGTCTTCTTTTTTTCTTTTCATTATATATATTTCATGTCTCCGATTCAAGCTCGTTCGTTTTAAACTTTTCAGATCAGCATGCAATGTGCAGCGAGTGGTGATAGACCGCCTCAGTTTGTGTGGGAGCGAGACGGCATCGTTGTGTCGAGTAATACTGATCCAAGGTAATAGGGTATTTTCTGAAAAAATCAAATTAGGCCGTCAGATAGATTTCCAAAAAATGTTGGACACGATTTTTTTTTTTCACGTAAACAAAAAAAAACCAAGTTATAATAATATTGGCATCATTTGTTCGAAAGAGTCACCGCGGCCCTGGAACGCAAAGGACTTTAGAAGGAACACGGATGGGTTTTAGTCAGTAAGAGTCTGACACGCCCTTCCGCTCCACCCAGAGCGGAAAAAGTCATGTGATCATTTCCCATCCTTAAAAAAAAGGCGTCTACTATGGGTGTTTGGGGACACCCTTCAATTTTCAACTTCTTTATGTTTTGGAATTTTTCCATTTTTGCTGTAAGACCTTGCTTTCAAGTATCTGGTATAAATTTCAAATTGGTAGGTCCACTCGTTCCTGAGAAAATCGGTGGTGACACACGGACAGACAGACGGACAAGAGAGTGATCTTATAAGGGTTCCTTTTTATCTTTTGAGGTACGGAACCCTAAAAATGAAGACGTTACAGTGTGTTGAAGACGGGTGACGTCACTAAGATGGAACAATTGGGAATTTTTTTTTACCAGTGACGTAATAAGCACATCGAAGTGGAACTCTTTAAAGAAATCCACATAAATCCTTTCAGGTACGCCCTAGGACAGCTGATGACATCGGACAACTCAGTGGCCTCCCAGCTGAACATCACTCGAGTGAGAGTCGAGGACGGTGGCCTGTACTCCTGCACAGCCAGGGAGGGTGACCATGTGGCGTCTCATGAGAATAGACTGGATGTCTATGGTAAGATCCGTGATGTGTTTGGGTGTTTAGCGAAGGTTTTTCAAAATTATTAGCCTTTTCCCAACTACATACAACGTGGAGACATCGATACGACAGTAAATGAAAACACTGGCAATGCTGGCTAGTAGGAATATTTTGAAACTATTATAAATCCTATCACCGAAATTAAAAATAAAGTAATATAATATCCGATTCCAAACTAGGCAGAGCCTGTGCTATAGCAACCAGACAATAAATAAACAAACTTATATATTTCTGAATACATACATATAATAGACAAATTACATCCAGACACAGAACAAATGATCATGCTCATCACACAAAGATTTGTTCTGGGTGGGAATCGAACCCACGACCTCCGGTTTAGCAGTCAGGGTCACTAACCACTCGACCAACAGCCCTGTAAACTTTCTAATTGCATAAAACGTCAAAAATACTCAAACTAGTCAAGGATAGTGACTACTATTCTGACGAAATATTCCAAGCAGTCTGTTGCAGTTAGTGACATCAAATCTGTGATAAAAGACAACATATTCGTATGAACTAGTATAGCCAGTGTTTTCATTTATTGTCGTATCGTCGTCTCCACCTTGTATATTGGGGTCGGCTTTTTTTGGACTCCTGTCAAAGATTTACAAATTACAGCCGGGACGAACGGTTTAACGTACTTTACGAGGCACGGAGGAGTCTCGGTATGTTAAAGATAGGCCGATCTACAAACCGACCGCGGCAAGCATTGCTTGACCTTGGAGAACTTACGTTGTACATACATAATCCAGACAGGGCCTAGTCTCCGATTTCCATAAAAACTTTATTTTGTCTCTATTTTTCAGGACCACCATACATCAGAGCCCTACCCCCAGTGAAGGTTCAAAGTGGGGAATCCCTTAATTTAAGGTGTCCGTTTTATGGATATCCAATAAGGTAACTTATATTATTTTGGGTTTTAATTCCCGATATTTTCACAAATTTTGCCTTGTTAATACTTTTTATTATTCGCCTTTTATTCATTCTCTCAATGATCAAATCATCTGCATACTCTATTCGATCTAAGTCGAAACATAGCCCATCATTATTCATCTTATTTTATGTCTATGAGTACAATAATTACACATAGCAAGCCACACAATGGTTTAGATTGTCTGTGGTTTGAGAAATTTCGAGAACAAACATAAACACAAGTCCTAAACACGGCCGGATTATAGTGCTACAGCGGCGATTGGTCATAGACGCCGAAAAGCTCGACGTTAGTTCAAGCGAGAGCCTAATAATATTTGAAATGGATACTATTGCCGAATTTGTATGTCTTATTAACTGTTCTGTCAAAAACACCTCAATTTTCCCTACATTTTGACAGATTACGACTGAGATGCGAATTCGAAAACTGCTTAAAAATTATGAGAATTAGCCCTCAGGTATCACTGACGTTAGTAACAGTCAATAAGACAATTGGCTTAAACAGTTGGTCCATCAATATAAACCAGAAAGTACATATAAATTGAAAAGGCCCCTTGTTGATCACATTCGGACAAGTATCAATATACTTGTCCAAATGTGATCAACGAGAGGGCAGACCTTAGCCACTGACGTCACTACATCTTCTATATTATCTTTCTTTTCCTATTTCAGCAAAATCGACTGGGAGTTCCAAGGCAAATTGCTAACATCGAACGCAATCTTCCAATCCCGCTACAAGAGGTCCCACACAAAACGCAAAACGCGAAGAAACGCACCGAGCGTCAATATAAACGGAATTCTATCCATACCAGAAATATCTAAAGAATCTAACGGGGCTGTATACACATGTATAGTGACCAGTCCTTCGGGAGAAATGGCTAGGAGAGCCTTCGAGATTCAGGTCATAGAAGCTCCTGTGTTGGATGATCTGCTGTTGGGGACCAATCTGCAGGAAGGACAGATTGTGAATATTTATTGTAACGTCAGGACTGGGGATCTGCCGATACATTTTGAGTGGCTGAAGGATGGGAAGAGGATTCCTAGTGGTTTAAAGGTTAGATGTATTTTCGAATTATTTTCTGTGAACGAACGTTCGTCCTACAAACGTTCGTCCTAATGCATTATTTTACAAGATTAAAACTGAAAGAATTTGATCTAATCCCTAAAAATCTGTGGCCATTAAATTTTATTGAGTGGGGACGATACGATGTCCTTCATTCAAAGTTAAGGTGTTACCACACCAATCGATTACCGATCGGTTACCAATTGACGGTAGAATGGATTAGTCGACGTCGATCCATAGGTTCTACTACACTAATTTTTTTTGTACAAAGTTTAGTCTAAGCCAATCAATGACAAAGGTAATTTTGATAATCACACATCACACTAGAACTAACAGCACTGTGAAGGAGAAAAAATCTGAATATGAACTCTGTTCAACAACGGCCGGTCTCAATAACGTATCTACCTTTAACCAACTGTCAAGTTAGATACCAACAGTAGCTGAAACGTCATGTTTGAAAGGCGAACAGCTACTGTTGGTAGCTAATTTGACAGTTGGTTAATCTTCAACATCAAAATTAAGGCGAGTTTTTTGTTTATTTTACAGGTAGTAGAAAGAAACTCGGAGCTGTTCAGTGCTTTGGTGATCAAGAAAGTGTCCTTAGAGCATTGTGGTACCTACACATGCGTCGCTTCGAACCACGTGGCAAAAGTCAATAGATCTACTGAGCTGTATATAAAAGGTACCATTTTATCTAATCTATCTGAAACTAATATAAACACACACACACAATATAGCATAAAAAAATTCGTCCTCAACGCTGTCAGCTGGTAATGTGTCCAAGAGACTGGCGGCATTGCCACGTTGAATTGCAATACTGAGGCCTCTGGCCAAAGTAAAAGCTAGCTCTTGGGTCACGGGAAGGAGCAACCAGCCGTTTCGAAATTTCCTTGAAAAGGCTGTGAGCACAAGGGCCCCACGGCCCGAGGGTTTCAACCCCAAACGGCTCGAACTAGGCCGCTTGAGGTTTTCCGCAGCCGCAGCAGCAGCTCCAGCACAACACGATGAACTAGGAAGATGAGATGGCGCAAGATTATCGACACAGGTTACGTCCCACACTAAAGGCCTACCCATCTTCCATGGAAACTAATAGCGGTAGACCCAGGTGCTTATCGGCAAAATTGGTACACCCGCGAGGAATGAAATGAAGAAAGGGTAGAACAGGTGGTAAGAACCGGCCAAATGCGAGTCGGACTCGCGCACGAAGGGTTCCGTATCATTATCTATAAAAACGGCAAAAAAATCACGTTTGTTGTATGGGAGCCCCCTTAAATATATATTGTATTCTAATTTTTTGTATTGGTTGTTATAGCGGCAACAGAAATACATCATCAGTGATTTCAACTGTCTAACTATCACGGTTCATGAGATACAGCCTGGTGACAGACGGACAGTGGAGTCTTAGTAAAAGGGTTCCGTTTTATCCTTTGGGTACGGAACCCCATCAATTGTTTACGCACTGGTTTTGGTGAAACATTCCTATATTCAAGATAAAAACATGCACAGCAATGTACTGACAAAAATAAACATGCAATGCAATAAAAATGTTACTACAAAAAAAATAACGGGTTGCACTCCGGGAGTGCCGGCAGAAGTGAAAACTTGAACATTAACGTCGTACATTTTTGATATTTTGGAATGGTTAGGGAATAATTTCGC
Source organism: Mamestra configurata (assembly GCA_002192655.3). Lineage (NCBI taxonomy): Eukaryota > Metazoa > Arthropoda > Insecta > Lepidoptera > Noctuidae > Mamestra > Mamestra configurata. The sequence continues at coordinate 103,504 of NDFZ01004561.1, forward strand.
ACGAATTGCATATGCATGCATTGAGGCATACATTTTCGCCGCGCGGTAGAAAAAGAGGGGGACATTACTCCCTCTCCTACGCCGCGCCGGTGGTCAACTCTCCCTCCGTCTTACGAATTTTCGATCAGGTCACGTGTCCTGACGCAAGTTTCACATTTTTTACCCATCCCAAAAAGTGCACAATACTGCTAAAAAAGTTTTTACTTCAAAAAGTCTTCTTCAAAAATCTGATAACTTCTTTATAGTTCAGATAATACTCCTACATATTTGCAAAATAAATATCATTTATCTACTCAAATTTTAGCAAGACGCCTTTTAACATTACAGTTGCACCAAAATGGCTAGAAGAACCGAACAACTCTTCTCTCCTCCTCGGCAGAAGAGGTGCCGTATCGTGCAGTGCGAGCGGGTACCCACAACCTCAAGTACATTGGATGAAGAAAGACGGTATGGCGTTTTGTTTTTTTTTTTCAACACATTTTCGTGAATACTGGGTCTTTTACACTAATTTTTCTTTAACCCATTTCTGTTTTACTTTTAATAAACGTCAGACAGTTAGTTAATCGAAGCAAATTATGCTGCAAAAAGCCAACTTTGTAATTATTCTTAACTCTGATTTCTTGCCTTAAACGTGTGAAGTATGCTTAAATGAATCCTGCAAAAAGTTAGCCCACATCCTAGATGACCTTAGCAACGGCCCCGACGCTGTTTTACATAGTCACATAGGTACTTGTCCTAAACAGTTTGATTTTTATGTCCCGTGGACACATATACATGTGTTTTATAAACTACTAGTACAAAAAAAAATATACATTCGGGCAAAGCCGGGGCGGGCCAGCCCCGGCTTTGCCCGAATGTATATTTTTTTTCAAAATTCCCTTTCATGAGAACCTTCTCCTGACAATAACAAACACAACAAAAACAGAATTAGCGAAATTGGTCCAGCAGTTCACGCGTGATGCCGTGACCAAGGGAAATAGGGATTCATTTTTATACATATATATATATAGAAGATAGATTTATGTACTATGCTTATACTTATATTTGGTGGCTTATCAATATTGCTCTCTTCGCTTAAACAGTACAGCTATTACCTTCTTATCTCTCTAACATCCCTGGTTATCTATCTTTACCTTTGTGCAAGGAGCTTTTAATCAATGAATAGAAGAAGATCTGAATACGGACTATGCTAAACTATTATTTATGCTTGTAGAGCACATAACTTATTTACAAGACCATTAGATTAATTAACGGCCCTTTTGAATAACGTATCTACCTTTAACCAAGCGTCAAATTAGCTACCAACAGTAGCTGAAACGTCATTTTTGCTTTTGTAACGTTTCAGCTACTGTTGGTAGCTAATTTGACAGTTGGTTAAAGGTAGATACGTTATTGAAACGGGCCGAAAGTGGTTAAACGGAATGTCAAAGTATGGAAGTATTTTCCAGCATCTATGCTTCCTACCACCACTAACCCGTCAGCCTTTAAGCGGAGAATGAATAGCCATGTTTTGGGCTCGCTCGTTCCATCGCAGATCTCTTCCGTCGCAAGCCCAAAGTTCGAAGTCAAGAGCAAGCCCGTGCTTACAAAAAAACGCATGCAGTTTCCGTATGTATTGTAAAACATTCCATGTTACGCCATTCCTGCTAGCTACAAACTAGGGGCTTTAAAGTCAAGCGAGTGCCATTATCGACCACATTTCCGCGTTAATCTGGTGAGATAATGGTAAAACGCGAGCCTTAGACGAATAATACACGAGAATAGTTAGAAACGAGAATAGTTTGTACCAAATACGGCACGGCATCACATATGCCAGTCGTGCCGTATTTGGTACAAACTATTCCTAGATAGTCCAGTACGTTACATGCTTAGGTTGTACTTACGTGGCTGATGCAAGCGACGCGTGCGCAGTCTCGGCCTTTAAAAATATAATACCTATCTATATACTAATATAATTAAGCTGAAGAGTTGGTAATAATAATCACGGCCATGGCATCCACTAAGAATAAAAAAAACAGGAAATAGCTTTAGATTTTCCAATGAAGTCTTAAGAATGATATAAGAGATCTATCAATGACCATAAAAAATAAACTAGTTTTTTCAGCTCCATTCTGTTTAATTTCCAGCTCTTCTAGGCACTTGGCAACCAGTCCTAGAGCTGGCTGGTGGTGGAATCCTCAGCCTGCCCAACGGGACCCTCATCATTGAAGAAGTGTCTCTAACTGATGAAGGACTGTACTCTTGTAATGTCGAGAATGGAGTCGGACAGCCGCTGAGCAAGACTGTGTGGATGAGTGTTAATAGTAAGTTGAAGATATTTTAATCTGAGGGCCAATTCTTCTTTTATCATATCAGCCAATTACCATCCACTGCTGAACGTAAGCCTCCCCCAAAGAGCGCCAACCATTCTGGTCTTGAGCAGTCCGCGTCCATCCGCTGCCAGCCACCTTCTTCAAATCGTCGATCCATCGTGCCGCAGGGCGTCCCACACTACGTTTGCCCATACGCGGTCTCCACTCTAACACATGTCTGCTCCATCGACCGTCTGTCCGTCGACAGACATGGCCGGCCCACTTCCACTTCAGCATGCTGGTTCTACGCGCAATGTCGGTGACTTTAGTTCTCTGGCGAATGACTGTTGCGAATTCTATCCACCAGAGAAATCCCGAGCATTGCTCTCTCCATTGCACGCTGAGCAACCTTGAATTTATGAACCAGGCCTATGATGAGTGTCCACGTTTCGACTCCGTAAGTCATTACGGGTAGGACGTACTGGTTTATGCGACGTTGGGATTCACATCTCAGGAATGAAATCTCAATGAAGGAAAATTATAGGTGTTTCTGATAGATTGCGGCTGAGATGCGCATGCCAACGTTGCTTAAAAATTTGTAGAATAGGCTCTCTGGACTCAGTTTAATGCGCGACTAGATATTCGAACATGGATGTGGATAAAGCTGATATTTGTAGCTAAGACAATGCTACTAAGGTATTCCCAATGGAAAAACCCAATAACACTTTTGCTCGACCCGGGAATCGAACCTAGGACCCCACGCGAACATATAGAGGAAGTTTCAGTAGGGCGTGGTCGTATTTCTGTACCTGAAATACAGTAAAGAAACAATTGCAAAAAAAAAGACTGCTTGAAAAATAATTTGTTTTGAACTTTTTTGTCGTTTTTCAATCTTAAAGTCATTTTTTTTTAATATTCTATCATTTCTATGCTGTAAACCAGATACAGAACATCACCCTTAAATATTACCCCGCACTTCTGAAACAGTGTGCAAACGCAAAAGGTGGTGTGCAATGGTTGAGGAGGACCTTTTGCGTTGAACCACACTCAATTACGGACAATAAGAGATCATAAATGATTATGATGGTTCACGGCTTGCAATGAAATCACAACAGCAGTTTTTGCAGTTCATAGAAGCTGACGAAAGAGAAATAAAAGAAGAGTGGACAGTATAGTAGACAGGTTAATTAAAACAAGGAGCCGACGATTGTCGAAAAAGGCCAAATAAACTGTTACTGTCTTGTCAAAATCCTAAGAAAGATTTTAAAATAAACAAAAAGGTAACTTGATAATTTTCTCATTCCAGAGCCCGTCCATTTTGAATCGTCTTCAACTAACGTGACGTCACGACTTGGTCACCCCGTCACATTAGAGTGTCGACCACTTGGAGACGAGCCAATCCGAGTCACGTGGACACATGATGGAAATGCCTTGGATTTTATAAGTCAGAGGTTGGTATTATTTTGGTACTTTTTTTTATTTAATATGGGTTTGCTCTTGACTCTAGTCTAGGTCATAGATGACAGAGACAAAGTCGACGATGGAGCGAGCTTACCCAGAAGAAGCCTGTTCACTTTAATTTTGAAGAGGTTAGGGTTGTACTACTGAATCTCGCTCACCGCTAGCTAAAATAGATACGCAATCTGGGTTGGCGTCCGCAAGGTGTATCGATGACCTGGATGCGAATATTACAGGACCGGTTTTGAAATAATCCCTGTTGGAAGGAGTAAGACAGTGGACATCTCGCTGCAAAAGTTTTGACAATGGTGACGATGGTGTACAAGTTTTTTAATTTAACTTCGCACCACATGCTAGCCCGTAAAAGTGTCGATATGGCTGCCTATATATATTTTTTTTAAACGTTGCCCCACTCTAGGAATTACTCCTGTATCGTGGGTGCGTTTACAAACATAATTATATATTCATATACACAAACAGCCAGACCCGGAATAACTATTTCTAGGCCATACAAATATTTTTTCCGTGCGGGAATCGAACCCGCGTCACGCAGCGCAGCAGTCAATCGCTCAACCACTACGCCAATCGTGTCGTCAACTCGTCTCGTTATGTAAATGCTCGTCAACATTTTTTTCCAAAACTTTACATAAACCGGAGATTAAATCTTTCTCCAGCATTTATTGACTTGGCTTGTCTAATAAAAATTGTTCGTCAATGATCTCCATTTTCAAGGGATTTTTTGTTTCAGAGCAAAAATCTCCGAATCAAAGACAACCCTCGGTGTGATCAGCAGTATCAGCCTACAGTACTCGGAGACTGCAGACGCTGGACTGTACCAGTGCAGAGCCACCAACCCCTATGGGACTGCTAGCTTTAGTGTGCACCTTACTATACTGGGTAAGTAAATATTCGATATAGTATGGCTTATCGGCAGTTAAAAGCCATGGTACATATCGTCAGTGAAGTAGAACTTAGTTTTGAAATAATTTTAAGCCGTTTTGGAGGTTTGTAGGAGGATGCTTTTTAACCAATCAGAAAGAAAAATACTTACTAAAGCCTTTTTTTTAAAGTGAAAACTTCTTTAGTGGCGCACTTTTTGGGATGGGTAAAAAATGGTAAACTCGCGTCACGTGACCTGATCGAAAATTCGTGCGAAATTATTCCCTAACCATTCCAAAATATCAAAAATGCACAACGTTAATGTTTGCGTTTTTCCTTTTGCCGGCGCTCTCGGAGTGCAACCGTTGTTTTTTTTAAATTAAAAGTTCTTATTTTGGTTACCTCAATTTTTAGACATTTTTGCACTCTTAAAAGTTCTTGTTATATGTAGTAGTACTTGTGCAGTGCCTTTTCCTTTTACAGAATTTTAAATGATAAATGAAATTTATTTTGTAAGTAGGTTAAACATAACACTTTTACACGTCAATCTTTTTGGGTAATTTTAAACTAGATGAGCCCAGTGTTTGCTAGGAAACACTGGGCTCATCTAGTTTAAAATTACCCACTACCTTGAGAAGAAACACCGGAACAAACCCGGAAGTCAAAGTCTCTTTTAAAGTCCATACAATCGTACTGGTCAAATCATATAATAACNTTTGGGTAATTTTAAACTAGATGAGCCCAGTGTTTGCTAGGAAACACTGGGCTCATCTAGTTTAAAATTACCCACTACCTTGAGAAGAAACACCGGAACAAACCCGGAAGTCAAAGTCTCTTTTAAAGTCCATACAATCGTACTGGTCAAATCATATAATAACTATGTAGGTTAATGTCAGAAGTGGTCTTTGAGGAAAGTTCCACACAGATTTGAGTGGATGTAGTCCAGACAGTGCAAGCATTTGTCACCACTTAATTAATTAACATATTAATTAACATCATGTATTTTTGCGTAGTTTGTGCCAGTGCTAACTCCTCAAGCCGTGTCATTTTCTGAACGCTGTGTTTGATAAAATCTGCATAATCTGGAAAGAATGGGAACATTCTTTCCAGATTATGTACACAAGAGTTAAGTGCACATCTGTTATAGCAACAATTTTTTTTATGAAAGACGGCCATAGTTTACTTTACATACCATATTTTCTCTATGCTACTATATTACTTTGTTTCTCTTCTCCAGAGCCCCCCACCCCACCGTCTGACGTGCGGCTAGAGGCCGTGCGCTCGCGCACCGCCACAGTGTCGTGGCGCGACACGCTGCGTGCGCACGCGCGCCACTACACGCTGCAGTATTCGCACACGCACTACAGCGACGCCGTGTGGGAACACGCTTCTACTAAGAATGTTACCAGGTAACAGTCGGAGTCGTTTTCGTTACTTTGTATCCGCCAAACCTTCCACCCGTCCTTAATTTTTTTTTTAAGTTACAGCCAGCAGCCATCACGACATATTCCCAAACAAATATTATAACACATTCTAAAACAGCCAGTAGCCGTCAGGACATATTTGTAGGGTTCCAAACCTGCGTATTAAAAAATTGAGCCCGTATAGGATCACTCATGTGACTGTCCGTTTGTCACAACCTATTTGCTCCGAATCTACTGTACCTACCGATTCAGTTGAAAGTTTTTACCTTTACAAAGGACGTTATTCCAAAGACTGACGTAGTTATTATCGACTCAACTATGTCTATAATTTGGTGGTAATGTTTAAGTCACATGGGTCGAATATATGGCCGATATTGCTATCAAGCGGACACAAATCCTGACCATGGGCTGGTACTAAAAAAGACCAAAAGGGAAAATCCAATATCACGGACACTCGGGCAGTGTTATCGGACCTGGGAATCGATTCCTTAAGTTCAGCAGTAGAGCTAGTGATTACTATTGTAACACCAGCGGCTCCCGCTAGTGTGACTTATATTATTATAAATAAAACTATATTGGAGATTTGAACTTTAAAATATATTAGGCGTCTGCCTTCAAAGAACGTTGGAACCAGAGTCATAGATAAAAACAAAACATATTTTTACATTCTTATTTCAAATCCTTTTAGTTTTCGCCAGACGCTTCCAAAGGCTACCTTGGGCCCTAGATAAGATGTCAATCGACTGACGCTAACGCCTGTCGAAAAGTCCAAAATGTATGGGAATGACATTTTGAATCGAAAAGTCACGTGGTCGATCAAAA
>NDFZ01004562.1:0-15735 GCA_002192655.3 Mamestra configurata
GTACGATACTTGAGGATATTCAATTTACACGACTTGGAACTCTGAGGGACGATATTGTTCCCTCTGCAGTCAGGAACTAGGTTTAAAATTGTGTGAAGACTTTAGAATGTTAATGACGACTGGTCCAAACCAAGCCAAGTTCTTCTTTCATCTTGTGGATCTTTTAAAATAAGGACAATACAATGTACACAGAAATTGAAACACTATCACTAGAGGGGCAGACGACACTGTTGCCATCGCTGAAAGAACTTGCGAATGGTAAAGGAGCGTGAGTATTGACACAGGAAAAAAGAGGACTATTTCCAGCAGCGGATGAAGCCGCGCTATGGATGATGATGGTGATTCATAGACCTATAACTGCAGCGGAAGTTTGTTTACTTATTATAAACAAGCTACCGCCCGCGTTTATTTCGAAAATTATCCCAAGGGACATATTCCTAGGATGAAAAGTATCATATGTGTTATTCCAGACTATAATCTACCTCTGTGCCAAATTTCATCGAGATCCGTTCAGCCATTCTAACGTGAAAGAGTAACAAACATCCATCCATCCATCCATCCTCACAAACTTTCGCATTTATAATATTAGTAGGATTTATTTTGAGTCCAGAAATAAATTGGCACCAATTACTGCTAGCCTTCCATACATCCCAGCGTTCACCACATTTGACTTAACCATTCCAAGACCAATAACGTCTTCCGAAGTTAATTACCTCGTCGACGACTTGAACAGTTAAATTGTTATTGCAACAACTAATTGCACAATAAACACAGCCGGAATGTTATTACAAGATTGGTGTACGGCTGCTTTTGTAATGGCAGTCATAATTAACTGAGATTCGGTTCGTAATTGTTTCCTTTATAGTGTTCAGCTGCTGTGATGGAGTTTAGGAAAATGGTTAATGATAAAATTGTCATGCTTTTACCCGTTCAGTATCCGTGAGAAGACGGTTCGGTCGTAGAACAATTTGTATGGTAGTTTACGCACTACACCCGATTTCCGTCATCCGGTTTCTCTCCGTCATCCGAGAATCTTCATTTCGGATAAGATTCGAAATTCGGTAGTCATTGTAAAATGTCCTATCGTATTGGCGTAACACTGCGTGGTGATTGTAAAAAGTTCCTTTTAAACATCGGTCCAGCAAGGGAGGGTGCACCTTTTTACTGCTTTCTCCGTTCTCCGACGCTGATTGAAAGGGCTCATGATCAACGACGTGAACCAAAGATTAATAAAATATACTGATGTTAACGCTCTGTAGCGGTTCCGCGTAAAATGACGTCTTAATCACGGATTTGGATTAGAGGGAGTGCGTAAGCATAATCCGAGTTCGGTCCGAGTTTTCTTGTACAGTATTTTGACGGATTCGGCTCGAACGTAGTGCGCAACCGCTCTTAAAATAGCTAAGATACATAATTCTGCTAGCATGCAATATGACTTCGGTCTGGATCCCGTACCCATGCTCTATTCAGCTTCTGCGGTCAGCGGTCAGCAAGACCTTTGCAAGCAACTCATCGTACGACACTTATTGTATACTTATTTAATAATTAATCTTAGTATCTGCTACATTTATATGTGGCTTTCCAGTATCGATGGTATTTCGACTGACATGATATATTTCTGGATATGTTGCTGGGGAGTTTGTTGCGCCACTTCTTCTTCCCAGCTAATACACTAGGAAGTGGTGACGGGCGGTCGTTTTGGGGGACTGTCTTTATGTAGAACTTTGACGTTCAAAAAGTGCTGGCACTCAGCCTAATTTGAATAAATGACTTTTGATTTTGATTGATTTTGATTTTGATAACACATATTTATTTGTAGCAATAACATAATTATGTAGTATTGATTTTCCTTTTCTTCTTTCCAGGTTGAACAAGCATTAAAACTAAGCGGCAACGGTTAACTATAAAAGGTATGTAATTTTGAAATAATACCACCACATCAACTTCAATGCATTGAAGAACTGGATTGTATGGCCAATAATCTATTTAACTACTAACATTATAAATGCGAAAATAACTCTCTGTAAGCCTGACTGTCTATTTATTATCTCTTCACGTCTTAATGGCTAAACGTGTTTGAATGAGACTTGGCTCACGGGTAGACCATGTTCTATAAAAGGACATAAGATACTTTTGATCACGGTAATATGTCCTGTACGGTAATATGTGTATGTGTATGTAGTGATGACTTATGTAACCGAAACGTGGTCGCTCACAATGGGCCTCATCAGAAGGCTTAAAGTCAAGTAAAGGGCAATGGAGAGAGCAACGTTCGGAGTTTCCTTGCATGATCAAATCAGGAATGATAATATCCGCAAGAGAACCAAGGTTACCGACATAACCCGAAGGATTGCCATACTAAAGTGGCAGTGGGCAGGGCACAATTGTATGCTCATAGAACAGATGGTCGATGAGGCCAAAAAGTTCTGGAGCGGCTACTGCGTACCGGAAGACGTAGCGTTGGAAGGTCTCCCACAAGGTGGACCGATGACCTGGTGAGGGTCGCGGGTAGCCGATGGATGCGAGACGCACAGGACCGGTTGTTGTGGCGACACTTGGGGGAGGCCTACGTTCAGCAGTGGACATCTTTCGGCAAATATGATGATAATGAATAATGTCCCTTGGTTATACTTTCCGACTTCGATGAATGAAATCGCTTGCAGAACCTAGTTTTTTAACTTTTTCAAAGTCGCCACCGAACTTAGCCTATCTCCGCAAATCCATGCAGTTTAAATTCTTCAAAAACTTTTCTCATTCCTTTCATCTAAGTTCGAAAGCCATGATCTTCCATTAACGAAGACTCAACGATCCTTGAACAATGTTCTTAGGCTTAAATGTTTCGAGAAATAAGTTCACGTGTAATTGCTTCAGCAATTTTTGGCCTAAAACAATTTTGGGCTTCATGGCCCCGCGGACAAAGCATTGGCTATCTAAAATTGTATCTCAGTTGATTTATTTTTGGCTATTTTCTGTAGCTGATGCGATTAGGTCATTTTTCGGTTTGGTGGCTTTTTATGAGCTGTAAATGCGATTTTTATTAACTTTGATTTTTGGGTCGACAGAAAAATTTTTTAAACTTGTACTGCATTTTGAAAGATTGCATTTTGACATTGGTTAAAATGGGGACCTAGATTTTGTTATTGTGCGTTTTTCGATCAATATTGAGCTTGACTAATTTAATGATAAAAAAATAACTATTAGTTTACAACTTTAGCGAAATTTTCATCAAGTTTTTAACGATTGGTTGAGTAAGAATAAAACAACTCACACTAAAAAACAAGTCTTGAAACTAGAAATATGAAACAAAATTGAGCTTGTTGTATTGAACATCGACTCGTGTATCACCATCCAAAATCGAGTTAAACTTGTGCAATGACCCGATAACGGCCATACGTCTCACCTGGCACCATTTGCCCCTAACTTACAATACCGGTTGAACGACCCCGATCGTTGTAGCTGGCAATAGCATTACTATGTATGTAGATAACATAACAGGCTAATTTTGTTCAGAAACTTACGCTCTTTCCTCATCTGGGTAGGCAGAAAGTGCTGAACGTCCTTTGCTGGGGTCCTTAGAATAGGGTAAATTCCTAAAAAAACTATTAAATCAAATAACATAACTTTTATTTTGCCTAAACTTCTGTCCCACTGCTGGGCAAAGGCCTCCCCTTTCTCCTTCCAAATCTCTCTCTCTCTCTCTGGCGATCTGTGGCCAAGTCTGCCCCACAAACATGATGAGATCGTGACACCACCTTCGCCGCGGTCGACCTCCACAACGACGTCCTTCCTCAGGAAGGAACATCACTTAAATTAGCAAAAATACAAAACAATACAACCAAGACAGTGCGTTGAAATTTCACGTGACGTCTTCGGAAAAAGAGTACTACCAGGTACTAGCATTTTGGAAGTGACGTAACAACACCCCGCTGCTGAACTTTGACTTGTAACTCTGCACATCTGATAGGCGTCCCGTGTCGTGTTTTTTTTGTTATATGACTTACCCGTGAGCATTGGCATGTGCCCAGCTAAACTATGTATAACGACTTTCCCTTCTTTTGTGATGAACTTTAGCCTATAGTGTATCGGGGATCTTAATAATAATAATGGCGTTAATTCAGTCAGGTGTGCGTGCGAATTTACTAACGTGTTCATCCTGTACCCTTGACACATGGTAGTTGTTTGAACTATTGTAAGGTTTAAGTCAGTAGGAGACCGACATTAACCTCCATTTGTAATAATAATAAAAAGAATAATGCTTTATTATCAGGCAACTAAGGCCCATAGATAAAATACACAATTGAAATATACAAAAAAAAAAAACTAATAAACATTAATCTTGCTTAACTTATAAATTAAGACACACGAAGTGACGGCGTTGAGTTACGCTGCGCAGTCTCGCGTAGCCTGCCGCGAAAACGTTGGTAGACTACACCCTTCGGCCAAAACTCTTCCTTTAGGAACGTGTCGAGATGTTGTGTCGGAACCCGCACCACAAACGTCTTGAAGTTGGTGTTGTGACGCTACTCCAACTTCTCGACCCTCAAGGTCAAGTTGGTCTGCATCTTCATGTACTCCACGATCTTCTGAACCTTCGCGAAGTGATGCACTCGGGACACATACAGCAACGTCGAAGGTATCGCTGGACGTAGCAGCATATTTGGTCCTGTCAGTCAAGCACCGCATTGATTGCGACAAGTAGGCTTCTTCTTCTTCTTCTGTACCCAGTCGAAAGATATGCATGAGGGTTTCTTAACAAAAAGGGCTACATCTCTGGGTTATGTTCTTCCATCTTTTCTATAACGACAGAAGTTATGGTTTTCCAGGTTGCATCGCAAGTGGTTTCAACAACATCCTACAGCGTTGAATACCATCCAATTTAACTCGGGATAAGATAAAACGTGCCACGATCGTCCCGCTCAAGTTTTGCATCTATCACCGTAATGCGTTTTATTGCACGTGCAACCATGCTACCTATTTCAAATTCAACGCGCATAACCTCTTTGAAATCAGTGTATATCCTGCTCAGGGTATGCTTTTCAGCATTTTTATTACCATCTTCGCTACATTTTATTGGTCACTAGCCACTTTAGGTGCTAATATTACTCTTTTTGAGACATTTTCTAGATTCTTGAATCTATGCCTTAAATAGAACCTAGTTAACATGTTTAATACAATTTATCAAAATTACAATCTTGGAGTCAAACGTTAAAACATTTTGATCAAAACGCATAAGGGTGCAATATTAGGAAAAATATTGCGTTTGGTTCGTGCAATTTTTGTTTATTTCTTTTTCTTAGCATTACACGTATGTTTGCACATATATTTTCAAATCATACTAGAAAAACTGCAGATAGCAAACTTGAAATAACCGGGACCTCGTTTGTTAGCATGAAATTATTTTTAATATCTTATTCCTCGAATCATTAGCAGGCTTCGATAATCACCTACAAAGGCTTACGTATTTTAAATAAAATTCAATCTCCAAGCCTGAAAATCATGATGATAATTACAAAACCTGATTTTACAACAGGCCCTGGATCATGACTTAATATATCGAGTATCAGCAGTTTCATAGTTGGATAATATTTCAGAGAAATGAATAATAACCCTGAGGGAAATTGCTGTTGCATTTTAAATAGAGAACATTGGTTTTATTTTATGTACTGGCCATTTGTTTTACATTCGCGATGACATGAAAATGGAAGGAGTAAAGTTTATCGGGTTCATGTTGATTTGTTGTGTTTTATTTGATTCTATTCCTCGCTCTTTCTCTCGTTCTAGTTTTTGTTTCATATGTTATGGGGTCGATAAACTTGTACTTTTTTGCTTTATCCTGTCTCTACTTTGCATTTTTACATATTAAATGTAACAATTTATTATTTGCTGTTTGAAACTTATGTGAAACGGTTTATATAATAAACTGATTTATTTTGTTGTACAAGGCTGATCATTATATTTCATTTATGTTAACAAAAACTCTGCTGATATTATTTGAACAGTTGATTTTTTGTCTAAAACAAATTGAGTACAGGAAAAAGAATAAATAACAAGTTCTGCAGAAATTATATTAAAGTATTTAAATACCATCTACACACGAAAAACTTGAAAGAACTGTATTTAATATTTAATTATAATGCAAAGTTGTTATGTAATACGATACAAAATAAGATGAAATAGCACGAACAATGCCCTGCGAACGTGAGACGCTGAGAAGAACAAGACAAAACAAACTCCTCGCACGAACTTTGACAAATACTCTTCAAATTTATGCCTAACAAGAAAATCCTGATACACTCAACTCGACAATTTCTTCAAGTAACAAGTAAAACTCGGCTCATAATTAACGTGTTCAAACAAGTGTGAACGTTTCTGTTTCTCTCATTTGGCAGAGCTAAAAAAACAAACACTGAAAATTATTTGAAAAGGAAAACAGCCCAACCCAAATATATGTATCCGTATAAGTACATAAGCGTATATTTACTTTACGTCATGCAAAAGGGAACTCGTGAAAACCAGTTTCGTAAGGACATTTACTTTGCACATTATGGTGACAACCTCATGTTTTCCTGTCAACGAAAATCTTATTTTATATATTTTAGGGAAATGAGGGACTTGATTTTATTACATACTCAAAAAATTGCGCGATATTTTTGGATGGGCATTTTCTTGGCTTCAAGCTCAATTTTCGCAGCGAACGGGAGGAATAAACGTCTTCGCTTGCCAATACAAGAATCAATTTATTGGTGAATATTTCGCAACAGTGTCGGAAAAATAAAATCTCATTTTAGCAGATTCTTCTCCCACATAATCTGAAGTTTAGTTATTCTAATTATAATTTGAATTCTCTTCGTGCTTTTACATTTCAAATTTTGAAACAATAATCTCAAAATATAATATTCTAGCAATTGGGACTTCGAACTTGGGTCTCGGGATTTGGAAATTAACATTAGGACCCAGGGGTTTAAGACTTTGGGAACTAAATAACAAAGTTAGCTGTCCTGGAACAAGTTGTACCATCTGGTAATGGTCTGAAACAGAAACTTATAATGGATTTAACCAAAATAACCAAACGTGTAGGTCGAAATAATAATAAATTGATAACAAGGTATTTCAATAAAGACAATCTAAAAAGATGATGAAGAGAGCTCTTCGTCATTTGAAAAGGATATTGTAGATTTATATGATACAATACATTCACTTAGATAGGTACGTACATAGATGTGCCCATCCCTAAGTAAGCAAAATCTGCAGAAAAACTTGCTACTTTCCTTAAATACTACACTACAAGGACGTCTCACTTTGATAGAATAATCCCCCAAAAAACAGAAATGTGAAAAAAGGCCAAGTTCCTATCCCCAAAAATTCGGCCTATAAAAGTAGTGAGATCAATAATAGGCCAAGCATTTCAGAACTGCAGAATAGTCCATGACTCTAACATGTGTCTTCTGAGAATACCAGTGAACAGAGAGCTTGGATCTTTTCTGACTGCATATAAATGATGAAACACTCGAAAAATCGTTTTCTTAAAAAGACCCTATTTTTACCTTGGCAAGGTTTTTTTCTTTATTCAATTGATTGTGAAATCGACGTTGTAAAAAAAACTTGCCAAGATGATTTGGGGTCATACTGTTAAGAAAACGATTTTAATTTTTATACGGCCAGGAAACATCCGGAAGATTTTTGCAGCCCGGCCAAACTTGACCAGTTTGAAAGCTGGAAAATAAATTGCAGGACTGAAACCAAAGCCTTAGGAAAATGTTTAAGCAAATTCAGCAAGCGACGCCGAGTCGCATTGCTAGTAATTTATAACAATTCGCGGCAAGACCTCAAGCTGTCAGGCGGTAATGTTGATGAATTGAGCAGTGCTGTGCGACTAGATCCCAGAATTAACTCTGATACAGAAACACGAGAAACGAAGATTTCTCTTAATTTCGATGTAAATGATTCTAAAATGGATGGTGATTTGATTAGAGAGGTTTTGGTTTTTAAAACAAAAAGAAACGGAGGTATAAATAAAAAAGTATAGCCCACTGAAAATACCAACGACGTGAAAGTTATAGGATGTAGAAATGAAAATTAGTAGTTGGTAAATAATGCTGTCAATTAAAAAGTTTTGAACTGAACTTTGTATTAATTGATTAAATTGAGAATCGAGAGCACACGAGTTTAGGAAAGCTAATATTTGGCCCCATTATATTTGTACTTCTGATTTATATATCATGTATTTTTTTCAGACATTTAGTATCAATCAATGACACGATTTATGCAAAAATTTTAGATGGTGACAAAAAAAAGCTCCCACATGTATGATTGAAAATCAGTAATACACAGTATGACATAATAAATCACATATAAAACTGCCAAATCCTATATGTTTGCCAATCAATTCAAATGCGAATATTAAGTTCTTTGTTATCTTAGTGTCTTTTTGGACAATACGTTATATCATGACAAATTTCCTCAAAAATTATATTGGCAATCAGTTTAGCCAGCATTAACACTTCTTCAGACTCTTCTGAATCTCATAATTTTGTATCTTCCTCAGTAAGCAGTTCCTTGTTATTTTGTTCTCGCTTTAATTCTTTAAGAACTCTGAGAGAAAGGATTTCAAGTCAAGTGAAGTAGTTAACGGGATTTACTTGCGTTTATAGTGTTCAACTTTTCAGATTTCTTTTTATTTTCTTCTACAATACGTTTTAATTGTTCCATGAGGAACTATTTGGAGTTTTTCCGATTGTTAAAACTAGTTTTGACCTATTTTACTGTTCTTTATATGATAATGGCTTATGTTTCAGTTTTATACTTTCAAGTATTTTTGTTTTGCACTGCAGTGAATGTTTTGTATTTCAAATGGCTTTGACCCAGAAAAATTCAGAAAATTGGTCTTAAAAACTTTAAAGTACTTCTATTTTTGTTTTTATCAATAAACTAGCTTTTATCCGCGACTTCGTATGCACATATGTCGTTTTTTCCCATTCCCGTATAGCATATAGCCTTCAACATGAATGTAGCTATCATATACAAAAATAATTTTCCAAATGCGACTGCTAGTTCCAGAGATTTCAGACAATCTCTTCAGCTTTATTAGTATACCTACGTTTAAATACTCCATTGAAGACCAAAGTTGTTGTCCACAGTAAAAATATCTACTACCATTTTGTCTTTGGAACACATCTGGCTGTTCGCTATTTTCTCTTTCTATAATATTTCTATACTATCTTGGTATACAAGTTCCTGTCATCGGCAAATCCAATAGTCATGCGGAAGGTCTCCTATAACCTCATTATGAGGTAAACTATTTACGTCGATCTGATTTGTCAAAGCCGAGGATACATTTTGTCATTTTTTGGGTTTCCACGGAATATCTTGCTGTTGTGGTTGAAAATAAATATGATGTATCAGAACATTATTTTCCTGATGCGTGCAAAATAAATTTTATATAACATTTCTTGGTTCAGAAGAGACTTGGAAAAGCTGTGTTTAGTTCTGAATCTATCAATTACACAGCTGTTGTGTCATGTGTTTTAGATATTTCAATGTCTCGAGTTATATTTTTTATTTTACTTAAGTGTACAAGATATGTTGAGATGGATGTGTGGAGTATCAAGAACGGATAAAGTGAGGAATGAGTTCATTAGAGGTAGCTTAAAAGTGGCACCAGTAACGGAAAAGGTAAAAGGGAACCGCTTATCTTGGTATAGACAGGGAGAGGGAGGCCAAAGAAACCTTTTTTTAATATCACTACTAACGAAAAAAAAGAAGAAATTAAAAAAAAAAGGGAGTTAATGATAGCGTGACGGTTGACAGGACAAAATGGAAGAAAAAAACGTGTTGCGCCGACCCCAAGTAACATGGGATAAGGGCAGGAAGATGATGATGATGAGTGTTATTACAAGATATTGCTCGACTTTGCTTGGTATTTGGATTCGGATGCTTGTAAGCAAAACTCTTGGATGTTTAAACAAAGCATATCTCGCTCACTCGAAGATATTTGAGCTAGGAACACACCCAATTAATATCTGAATACAGGGAGACCTTAGCATAGCAAGCATAGTTTACAATGTGGGTGCATCGCTTGGATCAAATTGAATCTCTGCCTGCTTCAGATCATGTTATGTGGAATTGAATTACAAACGGAGATACGATATTGTCATTGGATATACGTTGTTTGAAGGCTGTGCCTTGAGAGTAACTTGAGATAGTTTTGTTTTATAAATAGTCCTCTCTAAAACTTAAAAAACTAGCAATTATTATTTATTTATTTAATTATACTGGAGGAAGGTAACTACGAGTTTCTTATACAATTTAAGTGATTATATTATAAACTTTTTTGTTTTCAACGTCTTTATGAACTATGGCTTGCTCGCAGGAAAATTGATTTTTTTAAGTCTGATACCGTCTTCGGGTTCCCATCTATCTTTTTAACAAAATTCATGAAAGCGTAACAAACAAAGAAACTCATTTTTATATGTATGTTATTAGTTAGGAAGGAACTTTGGCAGTCGTTACGGATTGTCAGAAGCCAGTAAATCTGACTCCAGTCTTGCCAAGAAGTACCGTGTTACCCAGTTAATGGGTTGTGGAGGTCTGGTAGGCAGCCGCTCCACGTAAAATACTGGTATTCAGCCGAATCCGGTTTAACTGAAAGCCGACCCCCATATAGTTGGGAAAAGGCTAGGCAGATGATGATTAGTTAGGAAGCATGGAAGCAATAAAAACTTCTAAATATATGAATAATGCCAAGGTTTAGTATGTTATGTTTTATAATCAAATTACTAACAGAAACAAACCACCCCGTTAAATCTACCAACAAACCGTGTAAACTGTAAATAAACTAGAATACAGTTTCAACCTAAACAACATATAAGTAAGACAACTGGAAAATCTAGCTACAATCTATTGGGACCCCTATTAGACCCGATAAACGAGTTCGGAGTGTCTACGCCCCAATCGATTGGAACCGCGTACATTTCATCGGAGGCTTGAAATATTTAGGACTGTTTCCCGTGACCCTTTGCTATAAATAATGGAACACTGAACCTGTGTGTTTATTTCATTTTATTTTACTACTAAAACTGATTTTGTGTTTAAAGGTTTTCTGTTTGCTTTTGAATTTTTTATTATTGGTTTCATGTCCCAGCATTATGTTGAGCGATAACCGTTTTGTTGGGTACGTGACGCTTACTTTCCCAACCTAGATAAGATACTAAATTTCTTTCTATCTTTTTGTTCTTGAATTTTATAATTCTTGTATATTTTATTTACTTTGCTCAAATGGTAAAAATACAAAATAAAATTCTATCGATTCGTATTATAAAAAGTCTCAACCATTTATGCAAAGGTGGGTCAGCTCATTGTTATAACTGATACTAGCAATAATTACACTGTATTATAAAAGGCTTAAAGCTGAAATTCAAAATAACATTTGGTATCTGTCCTGTCACAGCTTAATTTTATACCCCCGGTTGACATATAGCAGTAAACATTGAATGATGACTTCATGTCCGCAGCAGCTGCATAATTGATTGAGTGCCACTAAATTAAGTCAATTGTGCAGTTTGCATAATACAAGCAATAATACCTGGCAAACAAAGGATTTAAATTCAATTTTGTTAAGATTCTCAGGAATTTAGAATGAATTGGCAGAGTAAATAGTGAAATAGAACTTGGGTTGATTGTGTCATACGATGATGAAAACCATTGGTGCTTGCGTAATTTCGTTGCGTAGAACCAATGACGCCTAGTCCTCTTATCATAGGAAAATAAGACGTACAGCGATACGGCACCCAAATATGATCCATCATACTCTTTAGAATTTAACTCCTGTACGTATGGGTCCACCATACGTACAGGAGTTAAATTCAAGTGAAATTAACTCTTTTTTTTAAGGATGGGAAATCATCAAATGACTTCTTCCGCTCTGGGTGGAGCGGAAGGGCGTGTCAGACTCTTACTGACTAAAACCCATCCGTGTTCCTTCTAAAGCCCTTTGCGTTCCAGGGCCGCGGTGACTCTTTCGAACAAATTCCGCAACTCTGGCAGGAATAATCGATATATAAGATATACTTCAATGAAGACTAAAAATTGAACACTTTTCTTCATATAACTAATCGACTTGGCTATTTTCTTTAATGTTGTTCGTATTTGTGCCTTTTCCGAGCATAAGTTACCTACGGAAGTTCATAAACTATGAAAGCTAATAAGCAAGATTGAAAGACAAACTTTGCTGTTGAAAAAATGTTGTGTGCTATGTTGTTAGAACATTTTTCGGTCAATTCTTCAACCGAAAATATATGTTTGGTATCGCATTTTTTTTTTGTATGCTAAAACTATAAATTCCCAATTTTCTAACCTTTTCCTGTACTTGTATCTATCTTCTTACCAAATTTTATGAATCTAGGACAACCGAAAGTTCCCTATAGGTTTTGATTCCCTTGCGAGCATCAAAATATGCACCATTATTGGAGCCAGAAACGGCATTATCTTTAGATTGCGTTGACTTAGAAGTTTGATTTTCAGTGCTGCAAGCTTGAGTATTTGATATTAATTTCAGCTTGATTCCGCGTTCCTGAGAAAAAGGGTCTTGACAGATGGATAGACAGACGGAGCGACAGACGAATGGGTTCCGTTTTTGCTGACTGAGGTACAGAACCCTATATCACACTATTACAATTCACACTAATATTATAAAGGCGAAAGTTTGTGAATGTGAAGTGTGTGTGTGTATGCTTGTTACTTCTTCACGCGCAAACGGCTGGAGCAATTTTGATAAAATTTGGTATGCAGGCAGATGACACCCTGGATTAACACATAGGTTACTTTTTATATTTATACTAGCTGCGAGGGTATCACTGCGGGCGCAGCTAGTATAAAATAATAAATAAAAATAAAAACTACATTGCAAAGCAACTGACACTGAGACGTGCAATTTCGTATCTGTCTTGTGCCATTCTGCAAATGAATATCCGTTCACTGAGCTTTCGTAGCCGTACTTCGTAGAAAATGATTGGACTTCAATCATCTATCTAGCCTTTTCTCTATGTTGGAGTTGGCTTCCAATCTAACTTGATGCAGCTGTATATCATTACTAGCTTTTGTACGCGCATATCCTGTTTTTCCCCACTCCCGTATTTTTTCCCGTTCCCGTATAGCCTATAGCCTTCCTCATGAATGTGCCTACCATACACAAAAAGAATTTTCCAAATCCGACTGGTAGTTCCAGAGATTAGCTCGTTCAAACAAACACTCTCCAGCTTTATTATTAGTCGGCAATGATTCGTTGTCGTTCGGCTGCCGCGTCTCGCGCACCATCATGCACCGCCCGCGCCGTTCGTTCTATAACTGGGTGACCATCTTAACATATTGAAATATCGAGCATCATCGAGTGATCAATAACTGACATGGATTGACTGTTCATTTGGCCTCTACAACCCAGTAACTGGGTAACACGATACGCCTTGGAAAGACTGGTGTCAGTATTATTATTTATTTAACTTAATGTACAATAGTTGTACATGGGCGGACTTAATGCATCAAGGCATTCTCTACCAGTCAACCTTAATTTATTGGCTTCCGAATCCCCATAACAATTGTCAAAGATCAACAAATGCCAACTAAGACATGGCTTTCCGAAGCACGGGGGAATCTCGATATGTTAAGATGGTCACCCATCCACAGTCCGACCTCAGCAAGAGTTGCTTAACTTTAAAGATTCATCCGTCTGCCTGTTATTATTTTACCACGAGCTCCAAATTGTACCAAAACTCCGAAAATGTAGCCTTCAACCACTTTCATAGCAGACCACTCGAATCAATCCATAATGATCCCGTTGCAATACTTATCATATCAATAAGTGTAACTGTGCTCATTATTTGTGCTTTCCACCCCAAATATCGAGCATCATTGAGTGGATGGGACTCTGGAGGGTCGTGGAGTGATCGTACGTAGTACATATGTCATTAATTGTCTCTTATATGTAACGAGGATTCTGTGAGCTTGGTATTTCGGTGTGACTATTGATTATCATACGTTTATCGTGCATTTTTTTCTACATCATTCTCACATATGTATATGTATGTTTAATTTCATACAAGAATTATGTAACCAAAATATTGTAAAACAAAAATTATTTAAAAGAGTGTCCGTGGAGTTTCTTGCACGTTCTTCTCCATAGAGATCTACGCTTTGGAACATGCAAATAGCTTCATCTCTTTTCACTGACCAACCTTGACAATTCAAAAGTGCCTTTAAATGGTTTAATTGAAATAAATAATTTGAGTTTGAGTATGTACCGAAAAGAATACAGATCAACATGTTAACTTTTATTCTGTTCTCGGTATATATTTTTGAAAATATGATAGGACTACTATGAAATAAAATAGGTTAATTATTACCTATATTAAATTAGATGATAGTAATCGATAGTTTTTTTTTTAAGGATGGGTAAACATCAAATGACTTCTTGCGGAAGCGGAAGGGCGTGACAGACCCTTACTGACTAAAACCCATCCGTGTTCCTTCTAAAGCCCTTTGCATTCCAGGGCCACGGTGACACTTTCGAACAAATTCCGCCACCCTGGCAGGATAAAGAGGTAATCGATAGTCAGATATTCTTCAATGAAGACTAAAAATTTGACACATTCCTTCATATAACTAATCGACTTATGTTGTTCGTATTCCAAAAAATAAAGAAAGGGAAATAAATATTGTTCGGTAATAGTGCCAATTTTATGTTATGTTTTGTAATATTAATTTGTACGTTGCGAATTAAAGGTTTCATTCAGTTTGGACAGGATAACAATTGGCACGTCAGCACGAGATTAACACGGATCACCTGACTGCCAATTCTATTACTTTTAAAGTAACGTTCGCATTTACATTTCAATCTGTCAAAAAAACATGAAAAAACTGGCCAAGTGCAAGTTGGACTTGAACACGAAGGGTTCCGTACCATAAGCCGAAAAGACATGTTTCTTGTATGGTATGTATTTTTATTATTTGTTGTTATAGCGGCAACAGAAACACATCATCTGTTAAAATTTCAACTGTCTAGCTATCACGATTCATGAGATACAGACTGGTGACAGACGGACAGACGAGAATTGGCCCTCTGATTTTATATCGTAACTAGCGACCCGCCCCGGCTTCGCACGGGTGCACAGCCGATACTAAATATATCTCTATTAGAACTAACTAAAGGACCGCCTGCAAAGCGCTAACTAAGTCTTGCTCCCGGCAAAAGTGTTCACTTCTGCCTGCAGTCCCGCAGTGCAACCTGTTGTTTTAGGATACATAACTAAATTATTGTAGAGCTTCTCTATAAACAACATTTGACGTTAAATTATTTTCAGCTAACAAAATATACTGATGGTCGGGAGCCCCGACCCGTGATAGGGCAACGTAAAGTTGCCCATGCGTAAAACATTCTTTTCGTAAATCAATTCCTACTAATTTGAATGTTTGGCCTTGTGATTTGTTTATCGTTATTGCGAAAGAAATTTTTACTGGAAATTGGAGCCTTTTGAAAGGTATTGGCAAATCAGTAGGGATCATGGGTATTCTTGGTATATGAGCTAATTCACCAGCTGCAGGGCCGGTGATAATCTTCGCTACTATTAAATTATCTTTTAGCTCCTTGATAAGAAGTCTCGTACCATTGCACATGTTGGGGGGGCTCAAATTTCTGAGAAGCATTATCGGTGTGCCAACTTTTAACGATAGTTCATGAGGTGGTAG
>NDFZ01004562.1:16745-61290 GCA_002192655.3 Mamestra configurata
GCACGCGCACGCGCACGCGCACCCCTGGCCTTGGTGACGCCCACTTCGCAACGGGCCGTGCAGCAGAAATCGTAATATTTTAATTTCACCACAACTTCAAAACCAAACGTCCAATTTTAATCATTCAAAGACCAAATATTATCAACATAAACTGTACTTATTGATGAAATAATTTATTTTGATAAGGATTAATAGCATGAGTAAAATAAACGCGTTTAAATGTAGTCCAAAAAAAAATTCAAGATTTTTAAATAAAAATGTGGTTGTTGTGCCTCACTCGACATAGATAGGTATAGTGTGTCGCGGACTTTTTTGTAGATATTTATAAGATCATTTCATTTTTCAACATTTTATGGTTCTATCTTTTGTAGTTTAGGCAGCGTACGCAAAATAAGTAACTTCTTTGGTTGATTTTTTTCAGTTTGTGTCCGAAAAATCCAAATATCTTACGGAACCCTATTTTTTTCCAAAATAAAATATAGTCTATGTTACTCGTGGATAATGTAGCTTTCGAATGGTGAAAGAATTTTTAAAATCGGTCCAGTAGTTTTTGAGCCTATTCATTACAACCAAACAAACAAACAAACAAAGTTTTCCTCTTTATAATATTAGTGTAGATTCAAAGAAGTTTGTTTTACATGTTTGCGGATTCATTTCGTTGGAAAACCGGTCCAAATGCAAAAAAAACTACTTTACGTTCCATCGGTATCATACAAGTTTTCAGAAAACTAGGTATCGGAAAGTCCTTTACATGTAGCAGAACATAGCTATCTATTTATGTGTAACTTAGAGCTTCGAACATCTTATAATATCTTCAAACTTTCCAACACTTATGTTGTGTGCCAACACCTTCTCTCCTGTTACTACATAGCTAAGTTCAACACAAACACAAACTTCTAATTTAATCCAAACTTAATTTTCTCAACAAAGTACATATGTACTTTGTTGAGAAAATTAAGAAATGCTTTACTAAGAAACATTTCTATGTTTTGATTGCTTACTTATTACTAGTTGTTGCCAGCGGCTTTGCTGGCGTGATGGAGAATTTATCCAACGGGAACAAACTACAGAACAATTATTTTATTACCAGGGCAGAGGCTAAACTCGTGTGCCTAATGAAAGAAAAACTAACAAAAAACAACCCGTCAACAGGAAGGGTATAAAATTTCGGAATATTCCCGTTAAATCACCGATTTTAAGAGCACCAATGTTTAGAGAATCAAAACTATTCCCATTAGAGCACCAATAAATATTTTTGCTTGGTGCTCTATCGGGAATCAACTACAAAATTTTACCCAAACAAACAACAAACAGGGCTAGCTAAATAAACCCGTTAAAAAAAAACACAGAGCACAAGAGCATTTCCATCTACTCGGTATAAATGATAAACTTCGTAGCTATTTCAGCACGCTTAATTATTTTAATACTAAAAACTTAAAAATTCTAGTGTTTTCAAAATTAATAAGACACAAGTGATAACAATATTAATAGAATACTTACATAACTAAAAAAAGGTAAACAAATAACAAATGACAGATGCACGTTGTGATTGTGACAAGATGGCTCTGCAAGATGCTTTGCCATGGGGGAAACACAACGCGGTGCTTTTGTTGAGGCGTGATTCATGAACACACGTCCAAACATAAAAAATGTTCACATTAATAATATTTGTAGGATGAGATAAATATAAAGTAGGATAGGCTAGAAAGTAGAGTGACGGTAGGAAGTAGAATTAATTTAGTCATAGGTAGTATCTTCATCATCATATCAGCCAAAAGACGTCCACTGCTGGACATGTTTTCTTTGTAAGAATACTGACTACTTACATATCTTTGTATAAGTGATAGTTCTTATAACTTAACAGACAGATGTGTTGCTGGGGAGTTTGTTGCGCCACTTTTTCTTCCCAGCTAAAACACTAGGAAGTGGTGACGGGCGGGCGTTTTGGGGGACTGTCTTTATGTAGAACTTTGACGTTCAAAAAGTGCTGGCACTCAGCCTAATTTGAATAAATGACTTTTGAATTTTGAATTTTTGAATTTTGAATAGCCCTCTCCCAAGGGGGCGTTTTCCGTAATAATTTTTAATTAATTAATAACATTTAATAATCATAATATTTTTTTATAATCGCCACGCTTGGCAGGCGGGTTGGCGATCGCAATGCAGCTGTTGCAATGCACAGAGAATGCTGCTCACACTCTGGTGAGTCCCTTAGTCGCCTCTTACGAAACCCACGGGAAATGATGGGATGGTGCTATTCTTTTAAAATCCGACACCATATAGAACTATCATATAGTATAGTCATAATATGGACAGTATTCATTACAATGGTATAATAAGCAGCGTATTGAGAATAGTAATCAGCGCTTGATTGAGATTATTATACCAGTAACAGATTCGGTATAAATGGCAGGGCTATGATACATATTTTCATCAAGGTTACTGTTTTGTGGAAAATCATAATTTTTACCAGAAAAGACAGCTCAGACGTCTTAAATCAATCATGATTCCGGTGTATGAGAGAAATTGAGCTATGCAGGACAAATTGCTGTATCCCTCTTTTATGACGAACATGACGACAATGGCACTTCGTAGTACTGTCATTGTTCACATGGCAACACAATCCGAATAAAAATTATAACCATGGTTAGACCTCTTCTCTTGCATGTGTCAGAATTTTGGGCTACAAAGAGATGACAGGCAATCGACAGAGATAAGAATGCCGAAAGGAATTTTGAGTTACATAAGAGCAAAGGGCACATTAAAAAAAAAAAAACAAATCAATATAAAGTGCTATTTTCATCCTTAGACATATCATCAACTACCCTAACAATGTTCACGAAATTCCTGCAAATACATCCTTCGATAATCCCCTTAATCCACAACACTATTTATATGTAGCTGTTTGATAATCCGTTGCAACGGGTGCCTGAATTAGCATATCCCCGGCCAATAATATTGCACGACACACGATGTACGTGATATGCATCAGGTTAAACCGTAATTATAGTGGGAGGCTATTGTGGGGCGTTCCACTGGTTTATGAGCTGAGACAAGGGTGGTTTATTACTGCAATCGAAACAGGTTAAGTGAATGCATATCTACGTATATCGGGCTTGTATTTTTGTAAATTTAATTTTTAACTGTTAATGTTTTTCTCGTAATCATAGAGTATCATCATTATCGCGATTTCAGCCTTAAGACTTCTAGTGTCGGACATAGACCTTCCTAAGTTTTTTGAGTTCGACTGGACCTTTGTTTCAAGCAACATAATTATATCCTTAAGATAGCAATAATGAAATATCCTGAATGAAAGGTCTTGCAACAGGCAAGAGACACTATCGATATCACTCCGATTTAAAATTCAGAAAGTCTGAGTTGATGAATGGCTAAGTTTTAAGGTATCGTTACCTTAAAACTAAAAAGTCACAAAACAAGCATAATATAAACTTCTAAGAGCTAAATCTACCTAAATCTACCTACTTGAACTTTAAACGTCCCCAAACTTAATTTGAATACGTTGGAAATCTTGCATAAAAAAACCAGAAACACGTGAAACCTAAAATAAAATTGTACTTAAACTTAAAATTTCAGACGTCCCAAATTCTTTACCGAGTCTATTGAAGAAAAATCTCTTAAACGTTAGCAGTTCGTGTTTAACGTAGCGTGTACAACATGCCCCGACATGGCTCGTTTCCGGACCCACTAAAAGTATAAACGTTAAGTGCTGAAAATGTTCTTAAGTACTGTTCGGATATTTATTTGCGTAAATTAGAGAGAACTTGTTATGGAGGTAAGAAATTGTTCTTTTATACGGAGTTTTAGGCAGTCGTACTTAATAACTTCTTATTAAGTTATTTCTAATCAAGGTGTGTGTGTGTCTACTGTTAGAGTAACGGTAACTTTTTGACTGTCAATTTACGTAATGCCTAAGTTTAGTACCAACAAACTAAGAGTGTTACTAAGTGTAGAACTAAGCCAAGTAATACAATATTGTCCTTGGCTAATGTATTTACTTTAACTTATATTTCTGTACACTGAATAAGAAGTAAATCATTTATATTTTCTGTAACTTATATGGTGTACATAATAAAGAGTATTGTACTCAATTCTATTCTATATTAAGCTTTAAACCTACGGATTTTTACGTAAAATGTGAGTTTAATAACGTCAACAAAAATAAGACTGCCGACTTTCCGATCTACACAGAACTATTTTTGCAAATGTTAAGTGAATAGAATACCTTTTCAAAGGTAAACATTACATTTGAAAAATAAAATAAATGTAACGTATTCAGAAAAACCACTACAAATCAAAACACACCAAATAGCGAAACTAATTTATTATCCGCCCTTACTATAAATACTACAATATAATGGATTGCAACTGAAACCAAAACACATTAATATGTGTCAGTCCAGATCTTACCCAAAACATATGTATATTATGT
Source organism: Mamestra configurata (assembly GCA_002192655.3). NCBI lineage: Eukaryota > Metazoa > Arthropoda > Insecta > Lepidoptera > Noctuidae > Mamestra > Mamestra configurata. The sequence goes on from NDFZ01004562.1 coordinate 21,196, forward strand.
ACAAGTGTCCTGAAGGACCGGGCCTACGACGGACCCTTAAGGAACCCTTTCAGTGTCGTCGCAATAAATCAAGTCCTAATGACAGTCACGTTTTTTCTCAGCCAAGAATACACTTAGAGGTAATCAGAAAACGGCTGAACAAAGTGAGCGCCCCTCTGCAAAGGCACAAAATGTTGTCGACTTGTTTTTCTATGTTCGAAACAGTCAAATGCTTACGGTAGGCCTTTCAGACGAGGGTGGTTGGTATATTCGGGTCACGTTTTGACAAAAATGAGATGATTATGTTAAGTTGCAGAAATTTTACTATTATTGCGAGCTGAAATGTTTGGTTGTTAAGGTTTTGGGAGCCGAAGAAATTGTTCTGTTTAGATAAGAACATTTTATTTTGATTGTTGCAATCGTCTCGTTTTGTTATCATGAAAGTAACTAGTCAAACTCAAAACTTATATGTCTATCCAAATGTACACAAACCTAAATGTGACCCTATAAAATCATATTTGTCTCATTTTGAAACACTTGTTATGTGAGTTAAGTACCCAGATTTATGGACCCTTTGCAAGGGAAACGAGCGTAAGACGAGTAAATATATAAATTAAGCAAATGAACGAAATGGATGGATAGTTCCACATGTGGATTCTGGTCACGTTCATGTTAAAGGAGAATGAGATGATCGTATTATTAAACTTTTGAAATTTTCAGCTTCCGAGCTAGTTTTCAACTGGGTTTAATTTAATTTTAAATACAAGGCTTTTTAGTGCATTTGTGGATGTGACTGGATATTTTGAGCGCGAGTTTTAGAAGTTGGTTTCATGTTTTATAATGAGCAAGTTTCGTTTAAACTGCAAAATTGATTTGATTAAATGTCTGTCAAGTTTCAGCATTGTTTTTCCTAGTCTAATTTATACAGTAACGCAGTTGCAAGTTGTGGTAATTTGAGTTAAAAACTGGGGATTTTTCACTTCTAATTAGCTAATTGTCTATTAGTCAGTCTGAAAACCAAAAATGCACCTCAAATTCTTTGTTCTTAAAGTACTTTTCCAAACAACCATTAAAATTAACGAGCTTCCTAAACAAAACAAAATTACCATCATTATTTACTTCGAGCATGAAAAAAAAACTTAAAAGCATTATTAATCTCAACGTTACTTGCTTATTAAACTCCAGGGATCGCCATCTTGCATACATAATATCCAATAAGTAAGCTAAGTTTCTTCATCAAGTTACTAAAGGAGATATTAGAAATAATTACAAAAATAATCGTCCGCTTAACATGCAAGGAGCGTTGGGCAAAGACGATCCCCGTAATATGCAATGTAGATTTCATTACACGTTGTGCATGATTTTATGAAAATGCAACTTGGCACGATCAACTTGGTTTATTAAAGAATTTTGTTTCAAAGAAGTTTTCTTTTTGAGTCGAAAGAAAAACGTTGTTTGGAATTTAAAAAATGTTTTTGTTTAATGCCTTTCAGTGGTTTATTTTTATGCTAAGTGAGGGTGTACCAGGATTTTACAATTGATAAAACATTAAATTATTTATTTAAATCTTATAGCAGGTGGTTTTACTAATCAAAGTTGTCTTATTTTTTTATTGACAAGTGAAAATTATTTTTACGGTCTGTGATGTTTTATATTAATAAAAAAATTACAAACTATAAATATTTTATTATTTATAAAATGAACAAAATAATGGCAAACCAATTGTTGGCAAAAAAAAATCATAGGCTTGTAACTTAAGACACGCAAAAGGTTAATAAAAAATTAAAATAGACGACCTAAAAATCAATTGCAAACATTATTTGTCTCATCTACGCAAAATTATAGTCCTTGGACAAAATGGTGTAATTTAATAATTTTTCATTATAATCTAACATTAATGGACAAATTTCAATATTTCCAGACATTTCATTCCAACATTGTGATATTTTTTGTGTGTAAATTATATGAAAAAAAAAAATATTTTTGCGAGAATAATAGCTGATAATAATAGTAAAATTAAATAGGTACTCACTATACGTGACGTAGGTACTACTGGCAGAGCGGCGGCGCGTTGACAATGTGAAAAGCGATTCATAAATGTTCAGAGCAAAATAAGCTCTCGCGCGTAGTAATATGGCATTAACTTGCTTGTGAGGATGCGCGGGGCGCATCACGCGCGGCATCCTTTTATGTTGTACCTATCAGCTGGTTGATACGCGTAGGGCAACGATCGCGGCCACTTGGCGCGAAACTATCGCGATGTATAACTATTGGTTCGAAGTGTGGTTGCTGAGCGCCAAAGCTATTTCCTATTAAGTAATGAAGATAAAATTAAATATAGGCACCTTGCCTATAAAAAAATAATCTTTTGTTTTTATAGATTACTAGCATTTTCCTGCGACTTCTGTCTGCGTTATCTGTCAGTCACTCAGTCAGTCAGTTATGGAAGAATTAAGTTAAGCATTCGTTTTTAAAGGTTTTAATTAAAAAACCTTCAAAATTTGTGCTGAAAATACAGTTTTATATTTTTTAATTGTAATGTACTAGTATTTCGCGAATATTCTTTAACAAAACCAATATTATTTTCCAACAAGAAACTTCGCTTCAACTCGTACTTGTTAGCAAGATTCAAGACATTTTAATTACTTTCTACACTTAGGAAAGAGTTTGTTTAGCTTTTGGTTAAGATATTATTATATTTTTGATTAATTTCCGAATAGTTTTCATTCAGTTCTGAATTTATATGGAATTTTAATTTTGGAATAGAGTAACTTCTGCATCATTTATATTTATGTTTTCTTTCATTTCTATGGAACCATTTTTTTATGTATTGGTTTCAAAATATGATTTCTCTGTGACTGATATTATACAATTTTTTTTTACTATCTATAATTAAAACCTTCAACGTCGTTACTTTTTTCAGAAAAACCTTCATGTATCTTCGTTTCACGTATCATGTAGAAACTTGCGGACATTTAATGAGACCACCCTTTTACAAAGTCGCTCCACCAGTCGTAATATTAATTCCTCGTGTGGCATAAACTACCAAGTTCTTAGCTAACATTTCCACGCTTAGTATAATATAATACGTCTGGATTAACTGACACTTAACCGCCTCACTGTTACAAGTGGTACCGAGGTATTTTGTATTTGTACTGTTTACATTTATGTTGCTTACCTTAGCGGTAAATGTGGGTGAGTGGGTACTATTACAGTGTGTGCAAACACCTGCTTCATCTAAGTTCGTGTTTGTATCTGTGTAATTAGATACAAGTTGTGTTTCTGTTCCTTTATATATTATTTACGAGTAACTACACTAATCTATGTATGGATTTTTCTTTACTGTTAATATACATACTGACTCACCTTTCAGTGAAACCAATTGCAGCAAAAATAACCGTTAAATAAATGATAAAAATAGGTACTCGTAAATCATTTATTTTGTTAAGCATCAAGGATTAAATTTGTAAATTAGTGTTAATAATAATATTTCATATGTCTAATGAAAACCGAGCCAGAGGCCAAACAGGTTGTCTCCACTGCTTAGAGTGATCTCTCTATGCAAAAAATAGTCACTAACCTTAAATTGATAACAAAACTTCAGCCATCTATAACGGCTGTTCTAATTTTAACCACAAGCCCTTTACCTCCCTCCCTTTCCCTTAGATATTCTTGCCAAAACAACAACACAAAGTGGACAACTGCCATAATACCATCTGACTTACTTTCGACGAAGTTATTACAAGTTTAAATGACCTCTTCAAATGACCCGCGCGTTCCACACAAACCCATCTCGATGAGGGTCCCTTCCCAAACAAGTTTTTTTAACTCCCGACTTTACCTATGATTAAAACGTGTCCTTTTGGCCCGAAATTATGTATAAGCATCACCTTTTTTGTTTGGATTTATTTTGAGAGTAATTGCTGACATCTTTTAGCTACAGAAATTGTAAAGTTCAAAAAAATCTGAATGGTTCTAATAAACGTCGCTCTTTTTGTTTAATTGGTTGACGTATCATTTTTGGAAAAAGATATGATAAGAGAAATCTAATTCAAGTCCTACTTTAATGTAGAAGGAACAAACCGTTTCTTTTTCCTTTTTTTTTCAAACTGATTTTTTGATAATCCTTCAAATCAATATTGTCTTCAAAACTTTTATTAATGTTGGAAAGACTGCAAAAGCTGACAAAGCCGACCTTTCTACTATAACAGCAAATACAAAGAAAAGAAACAAATAATACAGCCTGTTACTACTAACTTTTAAATTGGAAAATTTAAAAGTGTACTAATAGCAACATTAATCCCCCAGCTCCCAGGCGAAACATTATTTACTCTGCAAATTTCTTTAGCAACGCCCTAAATTTCCCAGGATGGCAAACTATAATCTCTTGGCCAGTATCCAAGGAGGTGAGACGCTAAAAGTTAAACGAGGGGCTGGAGCCAAACAATAGTACTGGAGTTGGCTAAGGGGTTTCACCAGGTACCGATTGCAATACCAATTTGTGGTGGTTTAAGAATTTGGCTTGTTTTTTAGAGCGATAAAATGAATGAAACAAAATTTTAGTTATGATTAACTTCAGAAGTAGTTTGAATGATCAATTAAATCCACTATCCTTACTATCGTTTCAATCATGCAATTAATATAGATTATTTTTTTATTTCAGTCTTTGTCAGCATTTCAACATCCTTATGTAGTTATAAATAATTCCTAAAGCATTATACTCCTCCCTGTATTTACCAAACATTATCCTTTCACAGAAACAACAGTCTCCTAAATTATTCCAAGTCTTGGCGAGTCGAGTGGACCGGTGCGAGAAATGACATCCTTAATCCATGCTTGTCCGTCCATCCGTGCCCATGTGGCTTGGCCGTTGAGAGGTCCCCTGTGTGGACACTATAAACATGTTAATGCGGTGTCCAATGTTTGTCCCGAGGGCCGCCAACTAATTCCAAACGGGCCTTGCCTTGATTAACATATAATGTCCTCGTGTGGTGCAGACTTGCTGGGTGGGCGTTTTGGAATTGCTGACGTTAGAAGTGTCAGCTGTTGTTGGAAATTTAAATAAGAATGTTTACGGGAACGTTGCGGGCTTAGGGTTGGCTTTTAAAGTGGTTTATAGCTTAATGCTCTTGCACTAGGATGATATGATGTTGTTCGGGAAGAACTGTTATTTTTCTTTTGTTAAAAGTGGCAGACAATATCTGTTCTTTCTTTAAAGATTATTGACGTAGTCATAAAATAAGTAGAATCAATTAAGCTCTGGAAAAGTTTGGATCGCCTGATATTAGTAGATACTGTAAGTAGTTAAATAAATATTTGTACTGTAATCGGAGCGGATAAATATTATACTTGTAATAGCAAACGGAAAATTTTACTTGTTAGTAGTTAATATTCTGCTTAAATAAGCATATTGCTTTTCTGTTTTAAGAGCTCTGACACTAAATTAAGTGATTGACTTCTCCATTAATTGGAATCTCGCTATCTTTCACAAAAACTAATAGTACTTTTACCTGTGTTATTATATTTTCCGCACCAGAAACATTAATATTTCTTATACTTTTGTTTGGAAGATGGAATCATGTTGACCGCAATCCAATTTCATGTAATACCTATCTATTTTTCCAGACAATGTATCACTCAAATATATTGAATGGAGCCTAGAACCAACGACGAAAAACAACACAATTTTATCTTTTATTATAGAGAAAAATTTCTTCGCCAACTATCAATGGTTGTGGTTATTGGTATTGACAGAATCATTTCTTTCTACCAACCGTTGTATTTTAGCTTTTCCTTTGCTAGTTTTGGGTACAGTTCAATGGCACTTTTCGAAGAACTATCATTCTGTGCCGTATCATTACTAACTCTCGTAGGTTCTGAAACAATACTCTCCTTTGTATTGAAAACATCATGTAAATACAATCAGTAAAGCACTTACCAAGTCTTAGTGTGGTAATTACGGCAATATCCCTCGAGTATCGTTCATTGTAGTGGACTCTGAGAAAACGTTCCCGGCGCTAAGCATTCACGACTTGATTATCTTCAATCCAAGGACTACTTCACTGAACTACTTTCTGAATTACTGTTTCTAGGAATCATGTAATTTTAATTTAACAGGGTTCTTCATAATCTGTACTTATATCTTTCCTAGCTCCTACTTTTGTTTGTTATTCATTAGTTGACTTGACTTTTACAACAATTTCTATGGAAATATTTACTCTCTAAATATCTCGTTTTTTTTCTGTTTAAATAAGCTTTTTATTAGATATCTGATTTCGAAAGATGTTTATCTTCGTATTATGTTTTATTTACATATTTTATTATATTGACATTTTATTAGTTTTGTTATGAAGTTTTATGAAAATATTGAATGATATTTTAATAATTACAAAAATGGAGTAGATTTCTCAATTAGGAACTTTCCAGTACCTTAAAGCCTGTTATCTGTATGACAGGCCTGTTGATGGCAATTTGATTGGCCACTACTGCACGGAAGATATTGCTTCGATAAAAGTGCGTGGACTAACCATTACTTCTCTAACTATCTCCTCAGGGAATTCAATTGTCAAGTTATGCATGGTAGAAGTACATGGTCCTATTTAATCTATAAGTTCCAGAATATCATTTTTCATTTTCGTAATTCCTAAAGTCCACATGACGAGCAATACATCCACCTTTTTCATTCACCTCTCCACCGCCATGGAATTTAAAAAACACCTCTCGAAAGCTGAGCTTATAACTTGCACCTCACACAAAAGGAAGGTGACAAGCCCCCACGTTCACGTGTGCCTTTTGTTAAATACAATGTCCTACTTTATTTGCAGTCGGTTGTTTTAAGAGTGTTATTTGTAATGGGAACGGTGACTAAACCCAAGGTTTTGGACCCTGTTTTCTGAACAAAGGCTTCCATTTACATCAAATTGCGTGGTTCAGCAAATTCTTGTCATTTACTTTTTGATGGAATTCGTAAATTGTGTCTGGTTTTTATTGTTGGTTTATTTTATCTATTGTGTGAAACACCGAGTTATTATTGTGTTAGTCTTGATAAAAATTACATTACTTATGTTCCAAAATGGTTGGATTGATAGCAGAACTGTGTTGATCAATAGTTATATTTCAAAACAAGTATAGAGCGAGCGATTTTAAAACGGTTGACGTTAAAAAACCATTACTTCTTTTGCGGGTTCTTTTGCAGGTTCCTACGAAATTCGCCAATTAAACGTCTCGAAACCATAGCCCAGAATCATTAATTCACACAGAAATTTAAATTCAGAACCACATTAGAAATTCTGTCCATTAAAATTTCAACAATGTCTCTATTTGAGATAAAACAGTTCTCTAAGAACTTAATGTTCTTTCCTAACACATTTATGGGCCATCAAAATTTCTCTTGTTATCCAAGATAAATTCTTTGTTTTTGTAATGAAATAGAGACCTAGTCTTCTAGGGAGCTTTTCAACTTCTGTGTAATTTTGAAGTATGAATTATCCAACGTAAAATAATGTCTATTGCCAGTAGTGGAATTTTCAATTATAAACATATAATTAACTAGCTTTTGCCCTCGACTTCGTCCGCGTGGAATAGTTACTTGGGGCAGACATTTTTATTTTAGGATTATGAAGTTTAGTAAAGTTTCAGTCAATGCTAATGAACAGAGAAAGAATAGATAGATATAGATAGATTGACAAAAAAAAAAAAGTTATGCCAAATTTAAGAATCACGTCGAACACGTGATTCTGTTTAAATAGTTTTGAGTGCTATTTGCGTTGATAAAGGTCCCAATATGTGAGAATAATGTAAAAAACGTGCAGGATAAAAGCGCCCGGAGTGAAAAGAACAATTAAAATAAACCGTGGCCGCCGAGAAATGACCAGTCCAAGCTTACAGCGCCCCTTCACGAACATGACGCATGCGCTAGCACCATTCGGCTCAACCATTTTGAAGGAAGCCAAACCGTTATTTATATATCATCAATGTTCTTATAGTGGTTGATGTTCTTTATTCCATATACTGTATATATTAAAACACCCTTAATAAGTGGCATGCCTAGTTTCCAACTCATCAATTGACTGATAATTGTTATTATCAAAAGCTTCATCCTCTCGTTATTATCAACAGCAAAATTTAATAAATTAACCACTTAAAACGTAGATAGAAGCAATCAAATATAAAACTTTTGTAATATTAATATTGATTGGACGGTACTTGGAAATAACGTATTTCGCTCACAAAGTTCAATTTGCATTACATTAAAGTTGCTATTGGATATTGATGAAGTACTCCTATTTTGAACGCTGTAGATGGAGCATATAGTAAAGATAATCATTTATAAAATATTTATGAATGAAGATAGTATTTCTAGCTAGTCGACAAGATTGGTAGCGTGATTGGCTGTCAAAGGCATTGGTTTTATCAATATTGAAAAACTAGCGTTTGATTATGGCTAAATACAAAACGGTTCGTGGATGGGTGACCGTCCATTATATACTGAGATTCGTCCATGCCTCGTACTGCACGTTGAACCGTTGGTCCCGGCTGTCATTTGTAGAACTTTGACAATCATTACGGATAGTCAGAAAGTAGTATTACACAGTCACTGGGAGTACTTGGAGGTCAGATAGGAAGTCGCTACATGTATAATGCTGGTCCTCAGCTTCATCCGGTAAGACTTGAAGCCAACCTCAATATAGTAAAGGCTAGGCAGATTGATTCGCGCAGATTATTTTTGTAGGTTGGTAAGCGATGATGTGTGGTCGACGATGGACACACTGTGTGAGTTTACTTTTGACTATAAAACCCCCTCGTTATAGTATAGAGATATGCGGAACAGAGAGTAAAGTCCCGCACACCTCCACTGAAATGGAAGGATCCTCCGACCAGACGCTTGTTGTGTCTGCTGGGCAACGGCCCGATAGTTGATATTCGGACTGTTGTGTATGTTCAAATCGCATGGAGAGCTTTAATTGTACGATGCAGGATTTCGTTGGTAGTTCGTCGCTGACAGGACAGATGGCGTTGGGGTTATTTTTGTTGCCGTACAAATGTTGCTTCTTAGTTTTTCATGTGGTGGTTGATGCCTCTACAATAGCTACCAGGACGCATAGACTCCGGCAGGGCTACCACTCCTTAGCACATTGATAGTATTCCTAAAGTTTCCTGGTTTAATACAAAACCATACGACACGCAGAACTAAAAACATACATAATCAATACTGTTAAGAGCAAACCCTTTCCTTTACCAGGTAATTAAACAAAAACAAAACACTGTAACGAACTACCATCAACACAAGCTCCAACATTACCATTAATTAAATTCACAATTCAAAAGGTCAATTTGTAACCACCCCTTGTAGCAGCCTAAAGTTGTGGGTTGTACTTGTACCCAGTAAATGACAAAAGACATAATACCGTCATTATAACAATAGTAGCCAGGTACATTTCCCCTTAACTTCATCATTAATACATAGATAAAGAAACTGAACCGTAACTTCCAATTAGTTTTAAATAAGACTTCTACGTCTTGAACTCGTTTAAAACATTGTTTCATTTTGTTTCAAGAAAGGCGAAGTTAACTCTATGTAGATTGATTTGCATAGTACTCAACTTTATTCGGAAGACTGTTCAAGAATTTTGTAGTACTCAATGGAAGTGAAGACTTTGCTGTTCAATGTGGAGTTTGAGAGTTTTCTATCGATTCTGATCGATAGAAAACTCTCAAATCGGGGTTTGGTTGATTTTTTTATATACCAATAGGATGTGGCGTAGTCGCTCGCGCGTGGCTTTTGTTGTACCTCAGGCATTTTCGCGGACACCCTAACTGACAGCTTCGCTACAATCAGATGCAAGCGAGCAGTATCCTTGTTGCACAGGGTGCGTGCCAGTGCTTTCAGTCACCTGAATGTCATTGCCAACAAACTGGATTGTCCTTTCATCTGGTCAGTCAGCTACATGTTCCTGTAAATATCGTTAATGTCTACTAACATAGTTGTTAAGTTTATATGTTAGCAATACATTTGTATTTGTATATCATAGTTTTTAAGTTGTCATGCACTAACAATTATGTATAATTATGGAATTTGATTTTATTCTGAAATAAAGAGATTATTATTATTTTATTATAGTCACATTAGTTGACCTTTTCTGTGAATAGATTTTTTGTTATTTTATAATAGTGTCCTCTACCTTTATCTATCTCCTTGTCAATCTACCTAGTCTTTTCCTAACTATATTAGTATCGGCTTCCAGCCTAACCATATGCTGCTAAGAACCAGTATTGTACATGAAGTGACTACCTTTCTGCCCTCTACAACCCAGTAACTGGGTAACAAGACAACAATTGGCAAGACTGATGTCTATTTTTCTGGCGCTTCTGGCTACCAGTAACGATTGCCAAAGATCCACAATTTCCTATACCTATTACATTGGTAGTGTATTTACACACCGGAACATTGAAGAAAAACAAATGGTACTATTGACCCTGCCAATTTGTTGAAATGTCCTTTTGCGGTCATATTATTTTACTCAGACAGGATCATCAACTTCAATGAAAGGAACCTTGTTTAAAATCTGAAGAGATAAATTAATGTAAAGGAATTAACAATGAAAACAGACAATACAGCTACAAGATTTTGGTAAATACAAACGTTTTAGACGACTTTAATCAGAAGAATAGGGTAGCTAAAACAATAGAAACGCTGTCAGACAAAGTGGTGGAAACTAAAACATTCCAGACGGTAATTTAGCGTCTGGGAAGGTTCAGAGACATAGGGAATATATACATTGAACTTGACAATTCTTAATTTAGTTTCTGTATTGGAAGATAAATATTTCAAACCAAAGTTGCAAGAACCCTTTTCACTAAGGTGGGTGAGTAAGAGGGCGTATTAAACCGAACGGTTTATTGACGTTAAACTAACCCAAGTGTAACGCTATCTTTGAAGTATGTATTGAATAGTTTAGGGGTATTAATAACGTAACATACCGACAGCATACACAGCTTTCTCAAATTGGTAGTCTCGCTCTCAGGAAACCCAGCTGACGTCCGCTACTAACTGTGGCAGGTGACACTTCTCCCCCACCCATATACTTTTTACCACCAAGCGAACATCTTCCCTCAGGGTCTAACCTTCCGTGGTCCACTTGGAAATCCTTGAACCGTCTCAAAACGTAAGTAGGAAGACGTGATGGATCAACTGCAGGGTGTGAATGTGGGGCTGAGTCTTAAACCATGTGCCTCCTCCTATCTTGCCCCCTGTCCCCCAAAACATGCAGCCGAAGTGACTTATGTGCTTCTACCAACGATGCCGTGGAAGTGGCAATGTTTTTGGCCACTCAAATTTAAACTACTGTCATGCTAGAGACTCGAAAAAGAAAAAGAACTTAACCTAACCATCACGCAAGTATTCCCCGAACAGTTAGGCAAAGTGCACCTTGTAGTACATCCATATTTACCCGGTTATGTCCAAGCCTGCAGTGGGGGAACGATAACCGTCAACCAAGCACCAATTCAGACTCCAAGCTGCTAAGTAATCCCAGATGGAAAGCGCCAATACACTTTTCCGACCCGGGAATTGACCCCTGAGGCTCACTTCACTAGACCGTGGAGACAATCAGAGTGAATTAAGGTAGTTTATTGATGCTACAAGAAACAACTTGTGTACATCCTACTAAATAATTATACTTCTGGCAGTGCCGTGTCACTGTGAGTAAAGCAGATAACAACACAGTAAAATGCAATAGCCTGTAGTTACATTTGATACCTTTTGACACCGTTGACCAATAAAAATAGATGATATTGTCTTCCTTCGCTATGAAAACACAAGCAGCTGTGTTTTTATGGCGTGTGGTGTAATATAGAAAAGAGTACTTTCCGTACAACGACTTGGAAAGCAAAGGCAATATTTGTAAGGTGTTATGTGGATCACTTGTACTACAGGTTTTTAGTGTCTTCATTTTGCTTTAGTAGGTAAGTGTGGCTTGTGATCATGGTCACAGTGTTGATATTTTTGATGGGTCGTTTTGTGGAATAAAGTGTCTCAAATTGTATCTTTGCAGCTTCGGTTATAAAGTTTAATTTTGTAGAACAACGATTTCATAGCCATGGTTTGGCAATTGTGAAACCCTTGGCGCAATAGTCTGTTGAACTGACTATTGGGTATGTTGATGAATGATGACTAATAAGGAGGCCCATTTATAGGGTTATGTAAAAATATATTTGGCTGAGTTGGAATATCAGAAGATTTGTTATTGAGGTTGCTAAAACACAGTGCATATAAGATTTGCTTCATTGATAGAATAGTAGCTAAAATAGGAGTAACAAATTTTAATCAAATTAATTTGTCTTAAAATTACTTTCAAAGCACGCTCGCAAAACAAACAATATCTTTCTAAGACCCTTCTTCAGTTACTCGTACCTACACGTTATTCCAATAAAGGTTACGCTTGCTTACTTACTGTGGCTTCCCATTTCGGGGCCGCTTGACGCATTTGACTGACTTCGTCTACATCGGGTAGATTCCACCCTTGTGGCCTACTATGAAGTACTTGCTTGTAATAGCGTTGGAGCAATCTTTTCTAAGCGCTTATGATATTACAAGGGATGGGAGGACGTTTGGTTTAATGCGTGACGAAAGTTGGGAAGTATGTTGATTGTAGTCTGTGGGTGCGGTTGTAATGAGTGTAGTTGGATGAGATTTTTGTGGTAACATTTTTAGACTACTTTAAAAACATACCTAATCATAACAATGGTGTAGATTACATGTTTTTGTAGTAAATGTTTTGCTACTGCACGATGCTACGATGTTACTATGACGATCTAGGTTTGCTCAGAATTGAACTTTTCCACAGTGATCTTTGTCCGATTTGTAAAAAAGAAAGAAATACATACATGTATTTAACAACAGTCAGATAGTCAGTTAGTCAGATTGATATTTTTACAGATTTCTAAGTTGAAATAATTATTTTAAATAATTTTCTACACGAATTGGTACAGTATTCTTCAACGATCTTTGCAAAATTAATGCAAATTACTCAAAAAAAACTGTAAAAATGTTCTATAGGTGTTGCAATGGATCCACTCTAAAAATAAGTTTCTTTTTTCATATTCTAACTCCCAACGGGGTGGAAAATGGTTACGGTGGAAACTTTACCTAATTTCAACGTCGGGCCCCTTTTATGCTATTTTGGGTCAGCGAAATATTAAGTTATTTAAGGGATGTAATTATTTAATCAAATTGACCAAAAGAATGTAAAGGCTGTTTTTGTGCTTCATTATTTTATAATTTGTTATACTTTATGTTTCTTATTCATTTCATTTTGTTGTTATTTTCAACAAATAAAAAAAAACAGTTTTATTTGCGAAAATAGTTAAGTGGAAATAACCTTCCTTAAAAAAATGATCTTTGCACAAAAATACAACAATGATGTAATGGAAAAACTTTAATTATAATATCTGTTACACAACAAGTTATCTCAAATAACAACACAAAAGCTCTATTACACATTACACCAGCATTTTTTTCATACCATTACATAGTTTTTAGGGCACTTTTTACTCTACTTCGTCGTTAACTGTCAAACTTTTCATATTACGAAGAACATCCACTTAAACCCAAGTCCGTTTAAGGGGTAGACCTGATAGAAACTTTTTCTTTTTGCCCTCCTCAAAACAACTGGGACCCTAATCCTTTTCAATATTAAATGTGAATGGGCCTAAATTGTGAAAAGTGCCATTAATTAGCTTTTGAATATAAAACAAAACTTCTTTAGCTTCGTGTTCAGGAAGTTTTGTGTGGACGTGTGAAATTGGGTTCTGTTATGACAAGTATTGACATTTTTTCGTTTGCAGGGTGGGATGGTTTGTGTATGAATCTATTATTAGCGGTACTGAATAAATCATGAACTTTATTTTCAGTGTTACGTTCGCACTCGATTGGCACTTTTCGTGTTTGAAATTTATAAATGCATCTATTTCCATAAAATTGTTAACGCCTGTGTTAAAACTCATAACATACCTACACGTTTTATTTCATATTTGAAGTAACTTAATTACATCTGGATCATTGTCAAGAATAAGGGTTTTAGTCCCATCATAATCTATGATAGCCTTATGTTATAGTTAGTCACGCGCTTGTGTTAAATATTCTACTGACAGCGGTCATGTATCTCGTGTATCAACTTGTTTTAATGCAACATAGTAGAATCAAGTGTTTTTTAAATTTAATTGTATTTTCCTTTTCTTTGCAGGTAATCCGGAGTAAATGCTTTCACAAAACTAAACGTTGTAAGTATAAATTAATTTAGAACTAATTCTAGTTTCTAAAAACTAAAACCCTGTGGGTTTTCTGTTTCTAATTCAAATATTAATTATAAAATAACCTCTAGACTCGTTAAAAGTTCTAGTTGATGAAAAGCTAAGAACGTTATTACTCAGACTGAAACTTTAGTTTTTGAAAGCTAACATAATATTGATAGTCAGTAATTTCGAGTTGAAATTCGTTTAACATTAATATTTCAACGACATTCCACACCCCTAATAGCCTTTCAGACATATTCTGAACACTATTCTTATCACAAAGTCACACACATAATCAATAAAAAGCGACCCCATGAATAAGCAAAAACCTAACAAGAGAAAACTTTCACATTTTCGTCCAATCATTCTATCTAATGCTTACTACAGTGTCAACATGGGGTGCCATCAATATTCGGACCATTTGGGTCGGCTCCATCCTTTCCTACTGTAAAATTCGAAAATATTATGCGCCGAGACCCTACGAGAGGCTTACACACTCCATTAGGGTTTGATTTATTGGTGCCCACTAAAAGGGTCCCTCAAAGAACTATCCTCAGACCCTTACTGTGTATCACTTACATTAGACGTATGGAAATTTTGTCCTGAAATATTATTTGCTTTGATCGTGTTATATGATACGCGGTCATCGATTTCCGTGACATATCAGATTTAAGGTGAGTACCTGCTTGTGAAAGGTATTGAATATTTTAGTTAAACGTTATGGGTAAGGTGTAACTTTCGTTTTGTTTATCATAAATATTATAGATAGACACATGTACACTTTAGCAGCTTAGGGACTTCACCAAAGTATGAAAATATTTTAGAATCTACTAATGTATATGTAAAACTTCAACTCGTTATCCATTTCGAATTCATTCAAATATTAACTTCAGATTGTATGCATTTCAAAGTAATTTCATAAAGCCAACTTTGAGAGTGTAAAACAAAATTTGACTAAAGAATATCGCTGTAGGAGTTCAAATTAACTATTGCTCAACTTACTGACATAGTGACGTGTAACGAATGAGGAACTTTGTAAACTTTTGGTGCACGAATAATATCTTCTGCCGGATCTCTGTCTTAGGCTTCGGCCAGGGTGAGTAGTATACTCGATTGCGTATTATCGAACATGTGAAACTGCTGTCGGCCCCATTGGAAACTCAACGACTAATTAGACAACGTTAGAATCTTAGCAGCCACACCAATTTCGACTTCCTTTCTTGGCTGAAAGCTTGGATATCCCCATTTTTGACGCTCTTAATTTCTCTGGCTTTTTGTAAGAATTGATAGAAATCTGTTAACAGCTGTAGGCCTAAGCATTGTCATCGATAAATTAATCTCGACTTTACACCGACAAGTAGTCGGTCGTAGCTCTGTTTTTTTTTTGCTTTGCTAATTAGGGAAAACAGCCAAGAACGACCTAGTTAGCGAGCGATCCTCTATTGTTTAATCACGTGTAAATATATATATTATTATATTAAGTATGTATTGCCCACTATAACTCGTGATGCTCCGTGGCCATTTAATCGCTTCCGCCACTGCACTCGCAACTACCCTATTCATCGCGCGTTTTAAAGTTAACGTTTTGAAATGCACGCAACCGTGTAAAACTTAAAAAGTTCAGTATTTTGTAACTTGAATGATAATTTTGAACCATAAATTGTGTCCTACAGATTTCGTTTCGGTGCATTCATTTCACTGACATATTAAAGTATCAGAATTAATGTCCGTAGAGAGTGTACCTACTGCACTTGGTAGTAAGTGCTCTTTGTGAAGGAGTTCATCCGAAAAAGTACTAGTTGAATTTCCGTGTCGGTGTAATTTAAAGCATAATAAGACAATTTAGATCTGCCTGTAGGATATCAACGGACCTGTCATGCTTTTGATGTTGCCTAAGGTATAACTGTTCTATTATGTCAAACTTAGTACAATTTCTATACATAAGCCATATTTTATCAAAAAAGATTGTGTACAGCCTCAGTACTATGAAGTCTTAAAACGATCATGATTCCGCTCTAAGAGGGAGACGGAGATATACATAGCGAATAGCACTATCCCATTTACATTATCGGAATTGGATCGCATAAGCACGTCATAGTAGGGCTGCAGTGCTAGTAACTGCTTGGACTGAGCTTGCTTCTTCGATAAGACAAAGTTTTTTTTTAATTACCTGGAGTTTCACAGCATCACCTCGGATTCTGAATTTGTGCTCGGTTGATAGCAAAACAGGCTTGTCGTCTATTACCCAGCACTTACACGTAAATAAAGAAATGTGGGCTTACTTATTTGTAGGTACAAACCTCTGACTAACCCTTTGGGAAAAATAGACGTGAGAAGATTGATTACTTATAAAATTTCACTGACGTGACCTTCACATGCTATAAAAACAGTTTTTAACCGACTTCAAAATAAAGGAGGAGGTTCTCAATTCGGTTGTTTTTTTTTTAATGTATCATAACTCCGTCATTTATGATTTGAAAAATCTTTTATTATATTTTCCGATTAGTCCCACAGAAATTTCATCAAAATCGTTTCAGTAGTTTAGTTTTTAAATCAAAATAGCTGGAAAAAATATGTCATTTATGTACACGAAATTGCGTATTTTGCTTTCCTGTGACTTTCCTGTGATGTGATTAGGTGTGGAGTACCACTAAAATGTGAAAAATAAAAAACATTTTGAGAAAAAAAATACAACCGACTTCCAAATTATTTTTTTTCCGAATTTTCTGGACCGACACTGTTGAAATTTGGTACATATATAAACTCCTGTGACCCAAAAACGTAAATAAATAAATTTTAAGAAAAAGTTTTAGACAATTATTTTATCAAACTATACCGTGTGACTTATTAAATGAAAGGGCTTATTGTGTGGGTTTTTTTTTCATTATTTTAAAATTAATATATTTGAGGTTATTCAAGAAATAAGATTAAAATTTACCATTCCCCCCTTATCCCCGATTCTACTGAGCCTAGAAAATAATTCAAATATAAGAAGTCTTTAGTGTTAAAATAACATGTCACAAAAAATAGATTCGTTCGGAACCACGCACGCGAGTCCGACTCGCACTTATCCAGTTTTTCAGATACTACTCAATTTCAGACAGATCAAGCTTACCTTGCGAATCCTAGTTTAAAAGAAAGCCACATTACTCCACTGTTTCCCGAACATCAAACACATTCCGCCATACTTTTCTTCCCAGTATAATATCATCATCATTTGATGCGGCTACAAATCGCTGTAGTTTGGCGAATTGCTCTTTATCTAAGTTTTTTCAGTTCGCCAAGTTTGTTGATGTTGGTTTATAGGCAGCTATTTAGTTAAACGTTTTTCTTCTTTTTATGTTGGACGCAGATTGGCTATCATTGGTTAGGCTGGTTTGATGCGTGGCGGAGAAACACGATTTCAACGAAGTCTTGAAGGATCGTTTTTTGAAATTTTGGAATGATTGAATGTTCAAGGTTGATAGACAGAATACCAAACCATTGGTTAACCATAGGTTGATGAAAAAGGACGAAGATTGGCTATCATTGGTAAGGCTAGTTTGATGCGTGGCAGTGAAGTCTTGAAAAAAACGATTTCAACAAAGTCTTAAAATAACTTTTTTTTGAAATTTTGGAATGATTGAATGTTCAAGGTTGATAGACAGAATTTCAAACCATTTGTTAACCATAAGTTGATGAAAAGAAAGGACGAAGATTGGCTATCATTGGTAAGGCTGGTTTGATGCGTGGCGGTGAAGTCTTGAAAAACACGATTTCAACAAAGTGTTGAAATAACTTTTTTTTTGAAATTTTGGAATGATTGAATGTTCAAGGTTGATAGACAGAATTTCAAACCATTTGTTAACCATAAGTTGATGAAAAGAAAGGACGAAGATTGGCTATCATTGGTAAGGCTAGTTTGATGCGTGGCGGTGAAGTCTTGAAAAAAAACGATTTCAACAAAGTCTTAAAATAACTTTTTTTTGAAATTTTGGAATGATTGAATGTTCAAGGTTGATAGACAGAATTTCAAACCATTTGTTAACCATAAGTTGATGAAAAGAAAGGACGAAGATCGGCTATCATTGGTAAGGCTGGTTTGATGCGTGGCGGTGTAGTCTTGAAAAACACGATTTCAACAAAGTGTTGAAATAACTTTTTTTTTTGAAATTTTGTATAATTGACTGTTCAAGGTTGATAGACAGAATTTAAAACCATTGGTTAGGTTGATGGAAAGAATATTAATCCATGATCTTTTTTGTACACCAAAATTATAATACAGTTCTTTCACAATGTTACTAAAAGTATGAGTACAATCGTGAATCATTGGTTTGCCGAATGGACGATAGTGGAATGTATAGACGAACGTTCATCTTCAACATCATCATCACATCAGCCGAAAGACGTCCACTGCTGGACATATGCCACCCTCAAGGGTCGCCACAACCGGTCCTGTGCGTCTCGCATTCATTGGCTACCCGCGACCCTCACCAGGTCATCGGTCCACTTTGTGGGAGGCCTTGCAACGCTGCGTCTTCCGGAACGCGGTCGCCACTCCTGAGCTTTTCACCCCCATTGACCATCTGTTCTGCAAGCAATGTGCCCTGGCCACTGCCACTTTAGTTTGGCGATCCTACGGGCTATGTCAGTTACCTTGGTTCTCTTGCGGATATCGTTATTCCTGATTCGATCACACAAGGAAACTCCGAGCATTGCCCTGGAACCTGGCTAACGTTGTTATCATTATTTACAGCCGATAGACGTATCTACACTGCGGATCAGACACTTTGAGGAGTCTGCTAGACATAGCAGACTCCTCAAAGTGTCGTCATATCGACCGGTCCGGTGTGCCCGCGGCCTTCAAGGAACAAAAAATAACATTTTAAAAGTCATTTGAATTTTAAAATGTACAAAGAGGTTCATTGCCATGTCTCTTTGAATAATTTCAAAATAACAAAGTCATTTTTGATGAAATGCTTCGAGTTATGTTTTTTTTTTTAAAACATTTAAATGACCAATAACAGAAGATTCACAAAGCAAAATAATTGAATTTTTCCATTGAATGACCAAATTCAATTCAAAAGGTTTTCTAAATAATAAATTACGTAGAGCGACGAGACATCTTGCGTTTTCTTTTATGAGTGCAATAAAAGAAATATTTTGAAAAGACGACTTCACGAAATTATTCAGCGTATTCACTATTGTCACTGTACATAAATAATTTTATGATTTATATTCATGCACTTTCTTTTATATACTGAATTTATTTTAAGTTGTAAACTTATAATGGTGCATAAATATCAAAAGAAATTGCCGTTCAAAATAAACATAGCTCATTTATTTCCCTTATTTAACAACATGGTGTGGCAAGCAGCCGACGTTTTTTCCTTTTCTCACGCTATTCAAATAGTTAAGCACACGAAAATACAATTTCGCTGCAAGACGCAATTGTGCATCTTTTGAATAAACTCTATCTAAAACTCTTAAAAAGTCCACGTTATGCTAAGTTGGAACACCATTTAAAACCTTTACGTCTACGTTAAACTAAGAAGATAACATAAAAAGTCTTGCAATTCTTAGAGTAAGTTAGGTACTCGGTAGAAACATCACATTATGCGAACGCTTGTAATACCAGAGAAACTGCATAACCACGCCATAACTTGGGACTTTTCAAAATTATGGCTTATTTAATTTGAATATATCTGATATATGTTTATACTGGGGAAGTTCGCGAGTGTGAAATATTTCAACGACGTACGAGCATACGTTGGGGGAGTTTTTAAAGGAATGTGTCGGACGGAATTTTGCTAAAGGAAATTCGGTTGTGCGAGACTATCGTGTATATTTGTGTAGCGCGGTAAAAGGAGGAGAGTGTCCACAAATAACGTGTTGTATAAAATAGTGAATATTGTGAATAAGTTTACAAGATGCATGTGTTTGTCATACATACTTTGTAGGAACACTCGGAGTTAGTTTCCTTTTTAACATCTTACACAACCCGTCTTACCCCTCCTACCTGCGTGAGCGAATTAATTACTCTTGCTCTAATAACGCACCCTGCAGATTACACCTTAGATCCCTCCTTAAAACCCATTCACTCTAACTCTTTCTCTGTCCATCCAGTAACACTGTGGAACTCAGTTCCACCTAGCATTCTGTATAATTATTATGTTTTTAAATATCTATTATAGTATTACAAATGATTTTATATATGTAATCATAAATTAATAATAACAACATTTATGTAGGTTTATTTGATACTTTGGTTTAAGGCTTCACATACCAAAGCAAAGCAAAGCAAAGCAAAGCATTTATTTTCAAATAAACCATTATCAGGTACTTTTGAATTGTCAAAGTCAGTCCGTCAAAAACATGAAGCTATTTGCACGTTCGCAAGCGTAGATCTCTATGGAGAAGAACGTGCAAGAAACTCCACGGACACTCTTTTAAATCATTTTATGTTTACAAAAATCCTGGTTACATAAACCTTGTTGCTTCTATATATGAGAACAATGTAAAGAAAGAAAAAAAACAATTTATAGTATGAAATATTAAAATGAGGCAGTGGCAACCAAGGGATGACCAGTCTCCACTGACGGCGCCCGTTCACGAACATGACGCGTGCATCAGCACCATTCAGCTCAACCATTTTGAAGGGAACTGAATGATCCGATACACGCGCCACCATCAGCGAGACATTGGAGTGAGCATGACACACCCTCAACTGCCCCTGCTATTTCATGTCAAACAAGGAAACTATCTATTAACATAATGGTCCAGGGTTCTCACATTTACAGAACTTGAAATAAAAATTGCTTCTAAATTATATAAAACTATGAATATCAATCTGAAAATACAGAAAAAGAAAAGTTTATTCCAAACATAATATAAGATTATGCGGAATAGTATTATTATTAGACATAAAAGAGGGTGAGCATCTCTTCCAAATATAAAACCTAACTAGTGGAACCAAGCGGCTGAGGCTGTGGAGCAGGACCGGCATTTAGCCAAGCATTTTTATCAAGGATATAATCTTCCAGTTTATAATATGCCTGTCTACATAGAGTGCGTTTTATGCATGTTTTAAATTTTTTCTCATTCAGTTCGAGAATCTCACGTGGTATTTTATTATAAAACTTAATACAATATCCCATAAAAGAAGTGTGTACTTTAGCCAATCTGAATCGGGGTTGATCTAATTTATTCCTATTTCTAGTATTAAAATTATGCCTATCACTAATCTTATTAAAAAGATGAATATTTTTCCGAACATACATAATGTTTTCGTATATGTATTGACAAGGTACCGTCATGATGTTAATATCCTTAAACAGTTCCCTTAGGGAATCGCGCCGACCAAGATGGTATATGGCTCTGATGGCTCTTTTCTGCAGAATAAATATAGACTCGATGTCTGCAGCTCGTCCCCATAATAAGATACCGTAAGACATTATACTATGAAAGTAACTAAAATAAACCAGCCTCGCGGTATCTATATCAGTAAATTGACGGATTTTTCTGACAGCATATGCTGCTGAACTTAGCCGTCCTGCAAGAGATGTTAAATGAGGACCCCATTGTAGCTTTGAGTCAAGCGTGATCCCTAGGAAAACCGTGTCTTCGACGAATTCAAGTTTCTCTTTGTCCAATACTATGTCGCAAGTATTACTTTTGACATTCGGTAAAGCAAATCTGATGCACTTAGTTTTTTTCCCATTTAATACTAAATTATTCGCAGTGAACCAATTTTGGACCTGCTGTAGCGCATTATTTACGTCGTCAAGACTTGTAGAACGTCTATCTATCTTAAAAATTAAGGACGTATCGTCAGCAAATAACACCATCTTTGGTTGGTTTTTTAAAAGATGGAGTAAATCATTAATATACACTAAAAAGAGGAAAGGACCCAATATTGAGCCTTGTGGTACCCCCATTTTGACTTTTAAACCCCTTGAATTAACACCGTTTATTTGAACTTGCTGCTGTCTGTCATTTAAGTACGACTTCACTAAACTGAGAGCAAGATTACCTAGTCCGTAATGTTTTAGTTTTAGGAGCAAGGTTTCGTGATTTACGCAATCAAATGCCTTGGAGAGGTCACAAAAGATTCCTATGGCATCTTGCGCCTCTTCCCACGCTGTATATATGTGTTTTAACATTGTGACACCAGCGTCAGTCGTACAACGACCTTTGGTAAACCCATACTGTTGATCGTGTAAGATTTTATTGATGTTAAAATGAATGAGCATTTGATTGAGCATCACTTTTTCAAATACCTTGCTGAAAACCGGCAATACGGATACAGGTCTATAATTATTGGCATCTTTACTGTCACCGGATTTAAAAAGTGGTATAACCTTACTATATTTCATTATATCCGGAAAGACTCCTTGGTCTACACATAAATTGAATATTAAAGCCAAGTATGGTGCTATGGTCTCAATTATGGACGTGCACACTTTGACAGACATTCCCCATAAGTCTTCGGTCAATTTGATTTTGATTTGCCGGAAAGCTTTTATAACCGTCATAGGGTTGATATGTTTGAATTGGAATTCAACCGTACAACCTGGAACGTTTGCTCTTAATAAATTAAATGATACCTCGGGTGAAGAATTTAAAGCTTCAGTAGTTCTTGATGGTATTTCGGTGAAAAAATTTACAAATTCTTGAGCTACTTCTAAATTAGAGCTTATGGCACCATGTGCAGTCTCCAGTAAAAAATCAGTGTTTCGTACTTTATTCCTACTAGTTTCCTACCACTTTTCTTGTTCTTTCTTTCACACTATTCGTATCCTTTCGCAGGTCTGCTGGAAGAATTTTTTTTAGAAAAAAGCAGTACCTTTGTATACGTATAATGATATATGCATCTGATACTTTCTCTGAGTGTAAATAAATTGTAAAATAAATAAATAAATACTGTTTACTTATCACAGGCCAAATCACTATGAAATGTCAACATCGATGTTTATCACCACGCTTATCTCAGAAGACATATTTAATATTCCATCTTTTTTCACTCTTCCATCAGCGAGAGGAAGTAAAAATTTTATGATCATTTTAACCACCCCTCAGCCACACTTCATCATACTAACTTCAAGCCTTTACTCAAACAGGTATAGCCTCGTTGTTGTTTAATACACGTTCATACAAACATGATGAGTTTGCTCAGCAAGTTATGACCTGAGCACGCCGTCAAAGTACGGTTTTAACGACATATTTATCACAGTTAGCAGCTCACCGTAATATTGAGTTTATGCTGAGAAAATGGAGTTCAAACTATCGCTACTAAGACTCAATATAAAGAGTTACTGCAGCCCTGGAACGCAAAGGGCATTTGAAAGAACATGGGTGGGTTTTAGTCAGTAAGAGCCTGACACTCCCTCCCGCTCCGCCTTGAGCGGGAGCAGTCATTTTATTTCATTAATTTCATTTCATTTTATTTATTCAAACAATAAACATTGTGTAGAATATTCGCTAGGAACATAATAATTACAATAAAATTGAATAATTACAATGAAATTGTCACATGCAAAACAATTTGTACAATTTGAAGCTAAAGTATAGTAAAACATCAAGTCAATCAATTAAAAGATGTCTATAACTAAATAAATGTCAGAAAGTATGTCAGATATAATGTCAAATGTACGCTATGTCAGATGATTAGTCAAAGTCAAAGTGTAGGAGTAAAAAATCAATTCAATTAAAAGCTTGTTCATTGTCATTTTCCATCGACAAAAAATGACTCAATATTGTGGGTGCAATACAAACACGAATTAAAATTCGAACAGGCAGATTTACAACAAATGTTATGGTTGTAGACCACACAAATATTTGTTTCGACGAGTATTGATCCTTTTATACGATGTAATTTAGTCTTTATTGTTGAATACGGTTTTATGCTTGGTTTCAGTCTAGTAATATTATGATTGGCCGGGATGTTCTGACGTCATCATCAGTGATCGGATAATCGGGCGCTTATATACCTAATCTACTTTCCGTGAAAGAATAATATGGACATTCCTTTCTGAATAAATACGTAATCCCGGGAACCATTGGATAATTTTGTAAAAACAAATATAACAAACTTTATAAAAAAACTTTCATTGTAAATTAAAAGTTCCATTGGAAACGGCTTTATAAATAAAAATAAATTACAATGTGAGTTCATAACGAGTTCTAACTATATTTTGTATGTAAGCATGTCCATATTATACTTTTGTGGGAATAAAAGTGAAGTTTAGGTATATTAGCGCTCGATTATCCGATCATTAAAAACCATTGATTGTGAGCTTACATGTTGGTGATTAGACACACTTAAGTGTACTGTTTGGCCCTGACAAGGTTCGATTAGAGTTTATATTTGCTATCGAGGTGAAAGGATTAGCCAATCGACACAAGTCGATCGTAACAGAAGGTCGAAAAGTACGTCGCTCGGGGAGGTTCCTTTCATGCACCCCTTTTGGCTCCGATCTTCAGTGTTCATTTGCCGATAGCTCCGATCTGGCGTCACTCCGCAGTCCATGGCCCACCTTTTGTCTTGCGCCGCATGCCCTGTCACCTGTACATGTGAGGCCCTTATGGCTGCGTAAGCGAACGGGTGTTGCCGTTACTGAGTACTGGGCCAAACATAAAATTTGATAAGTGTATTTGCCACCGACATGTTAAGAAGACAGATTTCCTCGCAATATATTCAAAGCTAAATTAACTTAAAACTGCGTGATGATATTTTTATCACGCCTTAACTGTCCAATAGAGTTTGCATGAGAGTTCCACCATTTCAGCATTAAATACATTGCACGAGCGGCGGAGCAAGTTTGAAATTATCATGTCCTACTTTCTAAAGTCTAATACTAAAGGAACAAATAAAAAGTCTATGCTTTGATGTTTGTTAGTCAAATAATGCCTCGATTTGTCAACAATTTGAATTGAAACATTTGAAACACGGATAGTGCATTGTCATGCACATTGGATACTTTTCCAGTGAGATAAGATAAGTTAAAATAATCATTTATTTTAAAAAGATAGGTAATATTTACATAAAAGATCTTAAAAATAGGGTAGTGCGCTATGTTTTGCCAATTGACATACAAATTATTTAAAAAAAACTATTATTTGATGTGATAAATTTATATTTTAATTTAATAGGAGGCTATTAAATTAAAATATAAATTTATCACAAAATAATTATTTACGTATTTGAGTACCTACCTGATTGTACTAACACATGCATGCAAATTTAGTTTCATTATTCATAACCAATTTCATGTCAAACATTTAAAAATAATTCAATTCTAAAGATTAAAGATTAAGAAATCACTGTAAAATATTAAAATTTATGTCAGCATTATTCAGTTCTAGAGATTCGTCATTAAGAGTCGTCAAATGATAGTAATAATAAGGTAATAATATTATCGACTTTCACTCTGGAAAATCCACTGGCAAAAGCTAGTTTTATATTTATAACAATCATAACAATCATCCAAACCATTCCATATATAAACCAGTACGATCGCCATCACACTTCACTATCAAAATTTAAACTATCCTGCATTTTGAGCACTCGCACAAAATCCAACGACAATGTTTGTTCAAATCGGTTCGCTTTACATTTTATTTTAACCGTCCGCCATATTTGATTTCCATTTTACTAGTGACGTAACGTGTAGGTACCTTCGTCGGCGGAACAATACGTTTTATTCAAATCAGTTTCGCAGTTTAGTTTCGAAACCGGTGGCTTTAGTTCCAGTGCGTTTGTTTTTCTGAATTTATAAAAGCATCAACACTGGTTTTAGGCAAATCCGACGATTCTTCCTTTAGTTTATTCGTACGGTCATTTAGCACTATATTAGTAGAGCGAACATTTTTGACGTTTCGAAATATTTTTTTATGTTGGTTCCACACGTACGCTGATGTTCGATGAGCAAGTATCATCAAACATAATTTAATCTCTGTGAATTTTACTCTTCAAACATGTGGTTCTATTTTAAGCAATAAGTCCGAAGTTATAATGGTCTCAACGTTCTATTTCGCTCCAATGAACGTAAAAACTTCGAACATGTATGCACGTGTGAACTTAGCATTACATTCAAAATAGGAATATAGCATGGTTTATACAGTGAAACGTTTACTTAGTGTCTGAGTACTGCCTGACCTAGAAGATCTCAGTGTTTTCATAACAGGCGATCAAATAACTGAAGTCTATAACACAATAAGGTCGTCTCTCAGTCTTACTTTAAATATCAGTAAAGGTCAGACAGTAAGTACATTATTTAAATATAAAAGTTATTTACTTCCAAAAGTTGTTCACTGCGAAATAAATAGCGCTGAATATACAGTTAAAATAATAAGATTGGCCTTACTGATTTTGAATTACAATTAAGTCATAAGTCTTTTATTCATGACCAATAATTTGTATTTGAAATGAAATGGTATAAAAGAAAAACAAATACATAATGGAAAAAACACGTTAAATACAACAATAAAAAGGAATTTCGTTATATATCTTCAGCAGCATAAAGACACTTATACAACAGTAAACTTTTAAGTTGATTTTTAAAAGAGCTTGAGTAGATAGCGCTTTTTATATGTAGAGGCAACTTATTAAATAATATAACCGATTGATATCTGGGACTGTGCTTCACAATATTCAAATTAGGCTGTACCTTGTAACGTTTAATGTCTTGTCTACGTGTGCCTTCTCTAATCTGTCGTTCTTCTATTGTCTCATATTCATGCATATATTTGGCCATATTACTTAGAAGTACAAATAATAATAATACATAGTAATATAATATTTAAGCCTTCCAGCCAGGGCTTATAAAAAACTTGCAACCTAAGCGACTAGACTTACGGCAAGTCTTAGCTACCAACAGTAGCTGAAACGTCATGTTTGAAAGGCAAACGTCATCAAGCTAGTGTAGGAAGCTTATTTGACAGTTGGTTAAAAGCAGATACGTTATCGAAACCGGGCGTTAGATGCGTTCATAATGGATTGGTTGTAAGAAACAACACATCTGGAATAATGGAAGGTTGTGGGGGAGTTCTTTGCTCAGCAGTAGGAATTAAAGGTTGATAAAAATCTTAAGAAGAAGACAAACAACTGTAAGATATTTGCATGCCATGAGAAATGGAAAACATGTCGTGAGCCACTTTTATTTAAGATCTTGCATACTTTAATTATAAAATAATAATAATAAGTTTATTTACACAAAAACCTTTGCATACAATACCAATACATTTCACATAGGTACATTAGATTTGGGAAAAGGCTGCAGAAATAGTGAAAACCCCTGCCTCCTAAACTAGGGGACCCTGTGACTTAGGAGTCAGTGTTACTGTAACTTCGTGTACCAAAGAAACCTTTATTTATTTATTTGTATGTGTTAATTTAAACCTAAAATTACCTGTTCTAACTATGATGTGTCAGTATGTGTTTTAAGGGGGGTTATGATTATGTTTTGTACATACATGTTTGAGCAAATAAAACTTCTTTCTTTCTTTCTTTCTTACGACGACAAACGACAAGAAAAAAATTACGCCCATAAACAATGCCGCCTCACAAGATGACATTAAACTAATATGTTTATAACCAGCACATTTGTTACAAGGAATATCACAACGTCTTATTACAAGTAATATTAACAAGTAATACGTGGTCTAGACGTTATTTATTACCTAGCCCATAAGTCTATATATTATGCCGGTCTAACTTGTCTAGGGAAACATGTTAATGTTTTCGTAAATCACGGTTTAGGAAAACGGCCATGAATCTTTGAGCATTCAGGATGACCTACTAATCTTTTAGTGGTACATAGTTGTTTTAGTATATTTGTGTCTTATACATTTGTAAGTGCTTTGGTGATGGAAGATCGTTCAGATGAAATCTATGTCTAGATTTTTCTAACTGTGTAAATATTAGATGGGTAGTATAGGGACCTAAGAAACGATTGAAGGATTGTATGAAATTTGACGTGGTTATAAATATTGAGGTTGAAAATTGAGACGCTGGTGATGATTATTAGAGAATTCATCATCAACATCATCAGCCGAAAGACGTCCATTGCTGAACATAGGCCTCCCCCGAAGAGAAGGGGGCTTTGCCATAATTGCCACGCTTGGCGGGTTGGCAATCGCAGTGTTGCTGTTGCAATGCACAGAGAATGCTGCTGCGCATTCTCTGGTGAGTTTGTTAGTCGCCTCTTACGACACACACGGGAAGTGATGGGATGGTGCTATCCTTTTACGTCCGACACCATCTTACCATATTAAAACATTTGGAATTTTGGCCCTGTTAAGTTGAAAACTGACCGGTTTTACGGGGCGTAATGTAACATGGTATAAAGCGAGCATTCATGCAGTCAGTACGTGGAAACGAGCATGAATACGCGCATGTCACACGTATTTTGGGACACGGCGTATCGTAACATGCTCACTGCGAATGGTACATTATGGCCCGGAGCACTGGTCAGTAGTACATTTACATATTGGGATAAAAGCAATATATTGATGATTATAAAAAAGAGTAGGGCAAATGATATTGGCAATCTTATGAGATCCATCATATTGTGTGGTAGAGGATTTCAATTCTCGATTTTTGTATATGATCATCATTATCATCATCATATCAGCCGACCGACGTCCACTGCTGGACATAGGCCTCCCCCAAGTGTCGCCACAACAACCGGTCCTGTTCGTCTCTTATCCATTGGCTACCTGCGACCCTGACCAGGTCATCGGTCCACCTTGGGAGGCCTTCCAACTCTGCGTCTTCCGATTTGTAGCCGCTCATGTAAAAGGCACACATAATAGTATTTATTGGAAATATTGATTCATGTTTTCTGAATGTTAACTGCAACCCGCGGCTACGCTCGCGTTAATGTCAAAAATTATCCCAAGGGAACATATTCCCGGGATAAAACGTTCTTCCTAAACTCTGTGCCAAATTTCATCAAGATCCGTTCAGCCGTTCTGACGTGAAAGAGTAACAAACGTTCATACATTCATACATACAAATTTTCGCGATAATAATATTAGTAAGGATAAGGATGAGCATAGATAGTAAATATTGATATTAAGGTGACTCATTACGACAATGTTTAAATTAAAAAAAAATAAAATTCCAAGCAATTCTCGGAATACGTAATATACTGTGTTCAAACTATCTTGGATAAATGCTTATAAAAGGCTTTGAGATTTATCATCCTTCCTTTTGACTTCGTCGTAGTCGACTTAATAAAACAGCTATTGAAGATTCTCATCTCGAATGAATTGAGATTCGTGATAGCGCTATTCAAAACGATGGGCATTAAATCTTCAGTACTAAACATGGAACGTTTATTTTAGGTGATTGCTTTAGCTGAAGGATTTGCAGTTTCTCCGTCAAAGAACGTATTAATAAAATGTATTATATCTATGAAAATATCGTTTGTATTTCTTGACGTCTTCGCTGCGTCTCGCCAATTTACTGCGTCGTCGCTAGACTGTCAATTCTAATTATTAAAATCAACTTTAACTTAGGATTTACCGATTACAAACATATTTGGAGAGCAATCAAGTTTGGTTTAATATCTATAATAATATAATATCTTGGGACAACTCACACACGGTCATCCGATCCCAAACTAGGCAGAGCCTGTGCTATGGCAACCAGACAACTGATAAACATACTTATATATTTCTAAATACATACATATTATAGATAAATTACACCCAGACACAGAACAAATAATCATGCTCATCACACAAACATTTGTCCTGGGTGGGAATCGAACCCACGACCTCCGGTTTAGCAGTCAGGGTCACTAACCACTCGACCAACAGGCCAGTCAAAATTATTGGAGGAGTTTTTATTGGAGGATCGACATATGCGTAGTCTTATTTATTACATGGACCATGATTTTCCACAAAACAAAAAGTAAATATAAAAAATCTAACCATTTGATTAGTTAAGGTATACTGATTATCCGGCGAGGCGGCGAGCCTCCCTGCCGGATTACCGACATGAGATCCGGAGGCGGGAGCCCTCGCGTACGTTAACGCGTGGCGCGTGGAGGCGTAACTCCACTACCGCGGTAAATTGCAGCGCGTCGGACGGAGCTCCGGCAGGATACCATGGTGGTATTAAGACTGCGACTATCGGGACCCAGCACTGGGCATGCCACAATTACGGCGATAAGGCCCTCTTTGGGGAGTGGCTGGAGAGGCGCCACGGCGTCCTCACCTTCCGCCTGATGCAGGTACTAACCGGACACGGCTGTTTCGGGAGGTACCTGTTTCGGGAGGTACCTGTTTCGGATTAAGCAGGAGGATACGACTGGGTGTCAGTGCTGTGAGGATTGCTCGGAGGACACGGTGGAACATACGGTGGAGGTCTGCCCTGCTTGGGCGGAGCACCACCGTGTCCTCGCCGAAGCGATCGGCGGCGACGATCTCTCGCGTCCGGCGGCGACGATCTCTCGCGTCCGGCCCTGGTTAAATCCATGGTGGTGGTGCAAAGCAGTAATGCTAGCGAAGGAGGAGGAGGGCCATGCGAGGGAAAGACAAGGCCTTCGCCCCAACCGCCGCTACAGAAGAAGACGCCCCGAGCGTCGGGAGTCGCAGGGCGATCCCTGACCACCGTAGGCGCGGGTCGATGGCTCGTTGTGTTCCACGCGCGCCTCAAAGAGATGTCGGTATAGGAAACGGGGCCCGCTAGGGCCAGAGCCTGCTAGAGTTGCGGAATTTGTTCGAATTGTATTCTATGGTGACTCTACTTGTAACGTTTCGCTCTAACACATACCGAGATCTTCTTAGCTTGAGAATAATTTGCCATTAGATATTTTCGTTGATCAGTTCCAAATTTCATATGTCGATGTGTTAATAAATTGATAAGCAGGGACATATCAGTTTTATACTTACACATAGTGACTTCACACTATGTCTGTTTTCTAATCCATAATTTTGCTGATAAAATACACAAAACTCACACACTCAGCAAAATATTTAACACGAAATCACAACGCTTTAATGCACAAATTGCTATTGATATTGGCTGATCTCGACATGAAAGAAAACGTAGCGCAAATGTTTGCTTTCTTTATAATATACCTGGGAATATTTTATATGCTAATACGCGTTTACTTAAAATAATCTATAAGTCTTCGTTTACATATCAAGCCGTCTCGCCTGTGACCTTGAAGGTCATGTGGATATTTTTCGGTCTCGTGTGATTTGAGCCACGTTTAGGTTGGTAGGTACTTATTTCATTACAGCGTATTGTGAAAGAACTTATTCAATGTCTCATTTGCCTTTGGGAATCGAATGTAATGGTTATCTTTCTTTATCGGTCCTTTAATGTGCGTTCTGTGGTTTTATGGAGTAGTTTCTACATATTTTCCAGTAGGTTTTTTTAGGATTGCGAACATCCATAGTTTTCTACGGAACCCTTACAGGATTACTCGGGTTTCTGTCTTTCTGTCTGTCTGTCCGTCCGTCAAGACCCTTTTTGTTTAAATTAATATCAAATACTCAAGCCTGCTACCCTTGGAGCAACGACAAAATCAAACTTGTAAGTTAACGCAATCTAAAGATAAGGCCGGTTTTGCTCCGTTTATGGCGCGTGTTTTGACGTTCGCAAGAGAATCAAAACCTATAGAGTCCCGTTGACCTAGAGTCATGTAATTGGACAAGAAGATAGATCTTGCAGTACAAGTACAGGAAAAAGTATGTGAAAAAGTAAGTATGCGATTACACATTTTCGGCTGAAGAATTGACCGTGACGTACTTTGATGTATGGGAGAACATTTTGTTTAACACAGTTAAGTTTGTCCTTCAATCTAACCTACAAAATTTTGCTTTCACAGTTTATCAACTTTCGTAGGTAATTTACACTCGGAAAAAATTAAGACTCGATCGGAACCCTCGGTGCGCGAGTCTGTCTCTCACTTGTCCGGTATTTTTTTTTTTGACGCCTTGCTTGACCATTTATTCGGCCTACGTCTTTTGTTTTTTTTTGCCATTCATGTAATTTTAGTGAGTTCGATATTTAAATCTGAAGTCGCATGCTTGTTGATAGGATTATATTACGTAAGGCGATATTACACAGTTCAACCAAATTGATTCACTTTGGTTGAAAGGCGCAGAAGTGAAAGATTATGCTGTTTACACATGTCTTTGAAGTGAGTGAATCATTCAATTCACATTGCTCATTCAAATGTCTTTGAATGAGGTAGTACGCTTTGGAATTCTCATTCAATTGCATTGAACGATGAATGACAAAAGTGAAAAGATTGAGCAAGCTCAATTCTTTCAACACGGGTGAATATGATTGAACATTGACATTGAATGCTTCCCTTTTTGATTAAATGATTCAATGTGGTTGCTTCAACCAAATTGAAAGGGAGAAGTGAACCGTGTAATATCTTTTTCCTTCCTTATCATTCCCTACCTTGTTGCTATTCCACCAATTCGCACTAAACGTTTCCAAACGTCTTTTATAATGCGCACAGCAAAGGAGTGGAACTCTTTGCCTGCGTCTGTGTTTCCGAACGCATACAACCCTAATCTCTTCAAAATTAGAGTGAACAGGCTTCTTCTGGGTAAGCTCGCTCCATCGTCGACTTTGTCTCTGTCATCTATGACCTAGACTAGAGTCAAGAGCAAACCCATATTAAATAAAAAAAAATAAAAAAAAAACACTTCAAAACTTATAACCATATTTAATTACTTTAGATGCCGTGTACACTAAACATGTCTAAACTATTTAGTTTTGATTAATGTATAAATTATTTTGATTAGTTTCTTGCTCTGTATCTAGTTTGGCTTGTAGTATGGTTGTGTTAGGAGTTGGGACAGCTGTATTAAATTAGATCACACCACAGAAGTGTAAATTATTATGTTGCCTGAACTTAGATCTATTAGTTTATCTAAGTTCTATCTAAACTTGCTGTTCTATTTACTTATAATCACTTGGTTTTAGGAAGGGTCTGATAAAACAGTTTGAATATTATCTATTTGATTATTTATTTATTTATTTACTAAAACTTTACGCACAAGTAAAAACACTGTATAAAGGCGGACTTAATGCCTTAGGCATTTTCGACCAGTCGACCTTAGGGTGGTGCAGAGAGAACATGGCAGGTGCAACATTTTAACAGGAAAAACTAAAAATAGAGAGAAGAAAAAATAAATAATTATAAATACATAGATGCATATATACACATAAACAAAGTTATCTGCAAGGATTTTGAAGGTAGAAGGGATCGTCATCTCTTTTGATGACGATGACATCATCACTATCACTACATATGATAAAACAAAGTCCACCGTCGCGTCTGTCTGTCTTTGTGTTCGCGATAAACTCAAAAACTACTGATCGGATTTTCATGCGGTTTTCTCCAATGGATGAGGTTATTCATGAGGAAGGTTTATACGTATAATTCGTCCCGAAATTCCTACGGTAACAGTAATAGTAACTAATATTAATAATGTGGTTGCCAAATCATGTTATTAATAACCTTTGTATATAAATATACACACACATATACATACAATATACATCTTTGATTGTCACTGCTGACATAGAACCATAAATGGTTCTATGTCAGCAGTGACAATCAAAGATGTTTTAAATGTGTTATTCTGAAATGGCAACATAAAAATAATAATCTAAGTAAGTACCTAATCTTGCTATCGATTAGTATCGATAGTGTTTGCGATGTTTATTAGAGCAACTGTGATTTTGTTTATCATAATACGACATTAGTGGCAACAATCAACACAAACCAATTTCCTTTACTTCATCATCATCTTCCTGCCCTTATCCCATGTTACTTGGGGTCGGCGCAACACGTTTTTTTCTTCCATTCTGTCCTGTCAACCGTCATGCTATCACTAACTCCCTTTTCTTTCAATATCACTCCTAACCCCCCTCTTTCTTTCCTTTACCTATATTTTTCTGTTAAACATACGATGTATCTGGCACACAGTTTTGAACCAAAACAAATTCCTAATTGAAATCTTCCTTTTATTCTCCACCGCTACGCTACTTTTATTTACCAGCAAAATTCACCTACCAATTTACCGAAAAATGTAGCCATCCTTTTTACTCAACAATATTTCACTTAAATCTAGATAGTGCAGGTATCCTCCACGATAGTTTGTTGTCGCTCGACGGTTCAGCATTCACTCCAATTGATCACGAACGCCGCAAGCTAGCCGGTTCGCGTGTTATTCGATTTTTCTCTTCAATGCCGAGTGGTTTGTTTCTGAACGTACAATAAGAAAAAGTGAAGTTAATCGTGTTATTCGAAAACTTAGCTCGGTCTTGGAAATGGAGGGAGTAAAGAATTTGTAGTTGTCGACTAACTGGAGGATTCTTATCAAGAATGGAATTGGGTTAGAAAATAATTTTGTGCTTGTTAAGTGTTCGAAATTGAATT
Source organism: Mamestra configurata (assembly GCA_002192655.3). Taxonomy (NCBI): domain Eukaryota; kingdom Metazoa; phylum Arthropoda; class Insecta; order Lepidoptera; family Noctuidae; genus Mamestra; species Mamestra configurata. Next base: position 55,869 of record NDFZ01004562.1, read on the forward strand.
TCTTTACTGCTGACATTTTCAGTGTTTTGTGAGCTGAACAAATTTTTATGCTCCATTTGATGCCTATCTTAACTGTTATTCTTGATAACTCTTTAATGTTTCATTAAGAATTTAACATCACTGTTTTGCTGAATAGGAAGTCGCAATAATTTTATTTATTTATGAAACAGTTTATGTACACACATTTAACAAAAAGATAAGAAGCAGGGAACAGAAAAAATAGGTACAAAGGTGATGCTTATTTCTAAAGAAATTTCTGCCAGCATACCTGCGAAAGGAGAGTCGAATAAAAGAAATGTAGACATCGTGTGTAAAAGTTATGTTTACATAAAAAAGACAAAGAACTTTAAATATAACATACTATACATAAATATGAATAAAATTAATATCATACTAATACATACTACTTAAATAATAATACAAGATAAATAAAAATTGATACTAATAATTTTGTGGTTTATCAGCACGAAATGGCGGATAAATGACGTCACAATAACGCATAGATTCCACTGCTCATGTACGAAACATAAAACCCTTAGTTAGGTCTTACGATACCGCAGGGATTCATTCGTTACCTGACCCATAAAACATTATACTTAACGTAGTACCTTCCCTTAAATTTTGTAACGAGCGAAGCTAGATTTTCGCCTCCATTCAGCATTTTCATTCTGAACCGAAAGTTTATCTTGTCTAGACCGAATGCTGAAATGGACGTATAAAACTTCATAGAAGTTCGTACAAACATGATTAATGATTTTAATACTGTCGATGAGAGGAAAAACCATGTGGCAGTTTCTTATCACTTTGAGAGTCAATTAAAGGTTGTGGATTTTGTCATGAAGTTAGAAGAGAAACTTTAGCTATTACGTACCATAAAATGGCATTTCTTAATCAGCGTCTTTAAATAAATTGACTAGAATGTCAAAGAAAGGTAATTTATGTCATAAACATAAAGATTTTGAAAGCTCAATGAACAGTTATTAAGACAAAAATAATCTCAGGGTAGGGAGGTGATGCCATAACAGAACAAACACAAACCTTTTTGGTAATGTTCTTCAAAAAGGTCAAGTGCGTTGTACTCAAAGCTGACGTACGAGTATCGCTAGATAAAACACGAGTATGAACGTAAACGAGGGAAACAGAGTATGTAAGGATAGTAGCAGGTGGCGTGCTGTAGTTTCTAGGCAGAAACTACAGCACGGGTTTGTTCACGGGGATAGGCATCCCCGTGAACAAAAGGTGTCAATTACGAAAGTTTTTGGTTTCAATTCAAAGGAAGTCGGTGTTAAAGTTATTTTATACTTTGTAGTGTTTTTTTATTTGGAAGTCAGTTGTTTTTTTTTTGTAAAAAAGTTTTTATTTTTCACTTTTTAGTGGTAACAACACCACTGGAAAGTCACAGGAAAGCAAAACACGCAATTTTGTTTTACTTGGATGAGATATTTTCTATTTTCTCCAGCTATTTTGTTTTAAAAACCAAACTACTGAACCGATTTTGATGAATTTTTTGTGAGACCAATCGAATATAATATAGAAAATATAATATATGTATTTTTCAAATCACACTATATATCACACATATATTATAAAAGCGAAAGCTTGTCAGTGTGTGTGTGTATGTTTGTTACTTCTTCACGCGCAAACGGCTGGACCAGTTTTGATAAAATTTGGTACCTATGCAGGAAGCTGAAACACATAGGCTACATTTTATATACACTAAAACCGCGGGTAACACCGTGAGACGCAGCTAGATGTTTTCTAAAACGACGGAGCTATGAGGTAACATACTCCTCCTTTCGTTGAAAACGGTTAAAAACCAAACCTAGCCTCGAAAAAAACATTACTATTTTAAATCACAATAAATTATAACCAAAATACTTTATACGACACTACACATAACGTACCCACACTCAATAACAACCACGCACGATAGAGACGGCCCAAAAACACCTGACACAATCGATAAAATTTTCGCGAAGCAACGCCAAGGATACAATCGATCAAATATTCTTGAAGCTTATCTCCAAGCTTACCGCAGATATCCAATTACGGAAGCATTGTGCCTGACAAGCCCATGGAAGTTCGTCTAGTTAAAGTGCATAATTTAGATACGTCTCAGACACTGGATCGTTCAGTTATTAATATTGATCGATCGACATAGTTTAAGGGAGTCCGTTAAAGATGCTTTATCTGTTTTGGTAGAGTTGGTGTGTTGTTTCCAATAAGTTGTATCAATTGTCTGTGCTAGAGCGCTTAATCTTTCTTTTAAAATATATTGTGAATATTTGTTTGCATCAACTGGAAATATATATATATAAGACATGCAGGAGGGCAGTGACATCATTTAAAAGCTTTGAAGGTAGATTAATTCCGTTACTTTCATTTGTTAATTCAGTCACTAAATGAGTTCATCTTTCCAAAACAAACGTACAATTTCAATTTATAAACTTTTTCTTCCTATAAGCAAAGGTGCATCAGCATCCATTTTAATCATTCTCTAAAACAAAAAGAATTCTACCCTCAAAATTAGTAGGTATAAAAAAAATATGTTTCCTTTTGACCAACGTTAATCTACGGTGTGTTTGCCGGCTGACATTTATCTTTTTTTACGCCTAGATTTTATGTCGCTGTAAATTCTCCTTTTTTTCGCTTTTTGTTCTCTCAAATTACGCCACTTGTATACATTTGAACAAAAACGTAAAGAGACCCTGTTCTTGAAAATGGGTCAGAATTTTTTAGAGTAAATAGTCGAGGAAAGTAAAAGCTCTCTTAGTTGAATCAGCCTCAATTTGGACTGAATTTTTTATTATATTTTGTTTAAGATGTGTGTCGTTGTGGTTTTGGTTTTTACTGTTTGAATAAAAATAAAATAAATAAAAATAAATAAATAAATATCTTTGTTTCCCAATAATACAGATTATGGCACTATAGCAATTAATCCTAGGATCCCTCTTAAATGAATTGGGTGGCTCGCTGTCCGATCACCACCATGCCCGGGTCGATGGCGCGGTGTGTTTCACGCGCCTCTCAGAGATGTGAGCATAGAAGACGGGGCCCGCTAGGGCCAGAGCCTGCCAGGGTTGCGGAGTTTGTTCGAAAGAGTCACCGCGGCCCTGGAACACAAATGGCTTTAGAAGGAACACGGATGGGTTTTAGTCAGTAAGAGTCTGACACGCCCTTCCTATCCACCCAGAGCGGAAGAAGTCATTTGATGATATCCCATCCTTAAAAAAAAACCCTCTTAAATGAATACTAACCACGTATACAAAAATTTTGCAATGTTAATATAAAACAGTTGACAAGAAGAAATACATTGTCTGATACCAACAACTGAAGTGCACAATGTAGTTTTGTTTGCTCTTAAAACCAGATCTGTTGATTGATTGAGTTACTTTTTTGTTTATGAGCGACACTCGTAATCTCTTCCACTTTGTCTTCACTGATACCATCTTTTAGTTTAAATATCTTCAGAAATGAAAAAGAAATTGTGTCAAGAATTCTAGAGTACACGCAGTTCCTTAATGTGTATTTATTGATTTATGTATGGCTGCACGGGTCGATCTTCAAGGTTAAGCAACGCTTGCCGCGGTTGGTCTGTGGATGTGGGTGATCTTAACATACCGAGACTCCTCCGTGCCTCGGAAAGCACGTTAAGCCGTTGGTCCCGGCTGTCATTTGTAGAGTTTTGGCAGTCGTTACGGATAGTCAGAAGCCAGATAATCTGACACCAGTCTTGCCAAGGAGTACCGTGTTACCCAGGCAATGGGTTGTGGAGGTCTGGTAGGCAGCCGCTCCACGTAAAATACTGATATTCAGCTGAATCCGGTTTGACTGGAAGCCGACCCCAATTTGTTGGGAAAAGGCTAGGCAGATGATGATGTTGTTGATGGTAGTTATTGATTACATCAAATAATCTGCCTAGCCTTTACCAAACTATTTTGGGCTGGCTACCAGTATAACCAGATGCAGCCGAATACCAGCATTTTACATGGAACGATTGCCTAACTGACCTTCACAACTCAGTAACTGGGTAGAACGGTTCCCCTGTAATTTTGCATTAATGCCGCAATATGAAAAACTAAGAAGCGAAATTTGCTCGGCAACAAAAATAATCGCATCACATCGCCATCTATCCTGTCAGCGACCAACAACCAACGAAATTCTGCATCGGGCAAGCATAGTTCTCCGTGCGATTTGAACATATACAACAGTCCGAATATCACTATCGGATAGTTGCCCACCAGACACAACAACCGCCTGGTCGGAGGATCCTCCCTCTTCTACTACTACTACTTCACTCTCTGATCCGCTTACCTCTATACCCCTGGGCAAGACTGGTGTCAGATTTTTTGGCTTCTAACTACCCGTAAAGACTATCAAAGGTGTTTAAATGGCAGTTATTATTTACATATTTATAGGAAACATAATTCGATAAGTATCAAAAAAGCCAGCGCTGTGGCTCTGTCTCGCACACGACTCCCAGCATTATGCTAAGCGATGGCCGTTTCGCACCAATGTGACGCATTTCTTCTCAACTTGCATAACTTTTGTAATTTAGTTTATTCATTTTTTTTTGGTATGCGTCATGCTTGTTGCAAATAAACTCTTTTTCTTTCTTTCTTTTCTTTATCTATAAATCCAAATCCATTACTTTATTCTTAAGAAAAGAAAAAGCGAAGCTACCTAAAGCAACAAATATGATATCTTATTTACTCAACAACGCAATACAAAAAATGGCCACAAACATCAAACATCTACCAGGGTATCATAACATCTCGGAGCTTTTAATCTGAAGAATGGTAGCACTAAACAAACGGAGAATAAATCCAAACTTCGCTTTTGTCCCGTTTATTGTCGTATTATGACAAATAGCGTAACACGGAATGGAAGATTGCGGATTACTCAGGAATTGAAGCTACAGCGGAAATAACTTTGAGGAAAATTTATGGAGTCAATGTTAATGACAGTGCAAAAACATAAAATGTTTATTAGTAGACCAGCTTCTGCCAATGGTATCACCCGTGAAATACACGTCACAAGGATCAAAAATAAAACAGTTATGCTGGTAAAAATTGGTATTAGTAGAAAAAAACCAAGCCAAGTGCGAGTCGGACTCGCGTGCAAAGGGACCCGAACCAATAATTTTATGAACATGTTACTTTAAACTCATAGACATCTCATAGGTTTTCCAGTAATCTATAGGTACAACCCTATTTTCTGTATTTTTTACCAAATATTAGGCTCAGTAGTTTCGGAGATAAGGACGTGGTAATGGTCAATTTACATCTATTTTCTTTAACAACTTCTGAATGGAATATTTTAAAATTACGAAAAAAATAATTTTCAGATTCTTACCATAAGGCCTTTCATTTGATATATCACACGGTACACTTGAAAACATTCCCCCCCCCCCCCCCCAAAA
>NDFZ01004562.1:61771-88018 GCA_002192655.3 Mamestra configurata
AAATAATTACCCCATTTTCACAGAAGCTCATTATGTCAAATTTCAACCAACTCAGTCCTCCAGATTTGGAGAAAATTGGCTGTGACAGACGGACAGACAAACAACTGAGTGATTCTGATTATACACGGTGCCATTTAAGTCGTCTTTTAACGGCATCCTACTTAAAATATTATTCAGTATCATGACGCATGACGTAATTTGAAACATCCTCAAGCGTGCGCAGTCCAAGCTTTGTGTTCCAAGGACGGCGCGGAATGGAACGGTAGCATTGTTTTGATCCGTAAACATTATTAACAAGGTGTTTCAAAATTCCAATGCATTATTTATTTTATAGTACCTATATGTAGTTTATGTCGTGTATATTAAGTGGGCCGCCTTTGTAAGACAACTAAAATGGCATTTTGTATACAGCTACTGTTATTTTGACATTTTGAATTTGATTTTCAGTTCAAAATTTCGGATCCATTTCTGAGGATGTTTTAGTGGCAGCCCGATTGATGAAGCAAACAAAGCTTTTTGAATAACGGTTTGAAGGTAATAGGATTTTACATCGTTTTCCCTGATCCTGAATTTACTCTCAAACCTTTTCGCAGAATATGTCTCGGCATTTACATTAAATAAATTGCTGAGAATTTTAGTAAATATAATTGAAGTAATGGATTATACTAAGAGCTAAAGAACACACGCACAGAAACATTAAAAAAAAATCTTATTCTTCTTAAACTCATCTCCAGTCGATCTCACAAAACTGCAGTTTCAACGCAATATATCAGACAAATACCGCAATACCGAGTCATTCTAAGCCGCTTGCCTATAAAAAGTATCCCAGGCATGACTTCTGTTTCACAAAGCATCGTTAATACCCGGCTCGACATTTTTCTCGTTTATATCGTCCACCCCATGCAATTGTGGGTCCAGATAAATTAGACTTATGTGTTGGATATTATCAGATAAATGTAATGATGTTTTCAACATACATTAATGTTTTGGTCTTTTTATTTTCTGACGTCTGTTTTTATAATTTTTTGACCATTAAAAGTACCATTATACAATTTACCATTTAATGTATTTTTCCGTTCAATTTTGAAAATCAAGTTAAAATAACTTACATAGATGATATTAATGGGCAATCATTTTTTTTTTCCTGTGGAAGCTGAAGGAATGACTTAAGTAACAAGACTTAACGAGTAGCTCTACGATTTTATTCCTTATGTGTTTGCCTACTTTGCTCTTTAGTGAAATTTCAGGCTGAGCAATTGAGCATACCCAAAAATTGAAGATCCGAATGAAACGAAATTTTAATTATTTGGTCCGAATTACCGTGATGACATTAAGTCTTAATCGGATTTTCGTGTTGATTCGAGGATTAATGACGAATGTGAATCTCATTGGATGCCATTTTCCATGCAAGCTGTTTTTGGTATTAAAATGGATTATCGTCATTTAAAGCGAAATAGTTTTTAGCAACAGCAAGAGATAAAGAAATTTATTCATTCATATTGATGATCTAGATTTTATCGTAATTGATATAATATTGAGATTTCCATCTCATGAATAAGAACTACGTTTACGTTTGAAACTAGTACACCAACAATCATAAACACGAATGTATTTCTCGCAAAAGCTGCAATAAAAAAGTGCTGATTAGCATTTTCGCTGGAAAAAGAGCTGAACAATATGAAAGAAAGAATATCAGAAAGTCACATACATATGAAATACTTTAAATATCCAACTTTTCCAGCAGCTCAGCAAAAGGCATTTCTATCGCGCCGCATATCTAAGTGTAGGTTTACGAAAGTTACAATGTAATATAATACGAATATGATAAGAAAGTGGGACAAATAAAATTTATAGTCTATTATGATATGGAATATTTCTGGCAACTCTTTGGCATTTCGGCTGTGAAGTATTTGATTTGTGTGCCCTAAATTTTTGTTACAGATCTAAGCATTTCTAAAGTTGTAGCAATATTTCAGTTTTGTTAGTTCTTTACAATTTTGCTGGTTCGTTTAGTTTGACGTCACTTTTTAGCTCTTCTATTTGAGATTTACAATAGAGAATTTTAGCTCTTCTATAAAAAGTTTTGCTTACACTGGTTACTATTATGCCCGGTTTCTGTGGTTCTATATCGGTCGTTTATCTGTACGTTAACCACCAGCCAACCTATGGCGTTATGACAAATAGTGCTAACAGACAGAAGGACCGATAAAGTACCTTAGAAACCGGGCATTAAATAGGTAGTTTAACTATGCCTCAAAGAGATGTCAGCATAGGAGACGGGGCCCGCTAGGGCCAGAGCCTGCCAGGGTTGCGGAATTTGTTTGAAAGAGTCACCACGGCTCTGGAATGCAAAGGGCTTTAGAAGGAACACGGATAGGTTTTAGTCAGAAAGAGTCTGACACGCCCTTCCGCTCCACCCAGAGCGGAAGAAGTCATTTGATGATTTCCCACCCATAAAAAAAAAAAGTTTAACTAAAGGTTATTCGCATATTTATTGTTCAGAAACAACATAATTCATTAACAAACCAGAAATACCTCTACTAAGTTCTTATTTAGGTTCTAAGCTCCCCCTTTTACTGTTAACTAGAAATTTAACAAACCTCTAAGTCCATACGTAACACCCTCTTCCCTATAAATGTAAAACCTTCAGAATACATACATATTCAACAAAAATAAATTAATTCTATGTTTGCATAGGCTCTGAGCGGTGTGAAAATTCTTCCCAGACTTAATTTGACATTTCTTCTACAAAGGTCTCGTGCCCTGTCCCTTTGTGCGGTCTGAACCGTCGCCGTTGAGTAAATATTGGAAGTCCAAAGCCGCATATTCAATATACAAATGTAAGGTAATTTAGTCTTCAGGGGAATCCATTTTGGGAAAGTGGAAATTCTTTACTAAATGTATTGGTATTGACAAGTCGTTTCTGCGTTTTGCGACTTTCAAGACAGAAATGCATTTACAGTTAAGAGGCGTTGTGTAGTTTCTGTCTAACCCCATGGGGCTCAGCGTCTCCAACAAACGACAGTCCTATCTCCTACACGCATGGAAAAAGACGTGAGTTTACAACTGACCATGATATTTTAACACCCCATCACCGAACATTCAAAGAACTTCCACCCTTATAAGCTGGTAGCTAGAGCCTATAGTTCTATCGTTATGTATGTGCGTGAAAATCACTATTTCAAATTATATCAAAAGCAGAACAGCGCGCTTGAAACTAAAACAATTTGGTATGTAGGATTCTAATAGTAAGCATTATATCTATATAATATAACTAGCTGCCGCCCGTGGCTCCGGCAGCTTGATTGAAGAAAATTATCCCAAGGAACATACTCCCGGTATAAAAAGTGTCTGTGCCAAATTTCATCAAGATCCGTTCAGCCGTTCTTTCGTGATTGAGTAACAAACATCCATCTATCCATCCAAACATCCAAACTTTCGCATTTATAATATCAGTGTAGATAAATAAATAAATAATAAACATTTTTATTTCAGATGAGGTCCATATTTTGTTAGTAACAATATAATTAAAAACTATTGTTAGTATTGAAAGCACTAGTACACTACGATATGAAGCCGCATCCAACTTTGCAGCAAAAAAAAAACTCAAATTATTTATTTCAATAATTAAACCATTTACAGGCACTTTTTAATTGTCAAGGTCGGTCAGTTAAAGATGAAGCTATGTGCTATTGTATTGGTGTTGCCAAGAACGCGAGTGACTAGGGAGGCGCATCTTTTCCTGATTATGGCAGCAAAGTTATCAACCTGCGTCTCAGCAAATATCATAACTTCATCGAGTTAATTTTTCGAGCCGTTCGAGGTTGAAATACTAAGGCTATGGGGTCCAAGACTTCACATAGTTCAATGCTTCCCGAAGCAGTTGGTCGGCTCTTTACGTGACCTTTGAGATGGCTGGCCTGGCCAAAGAATAGGCATTGCCATTCCACGTGATTGAAACTTCTCTTGTATAAAAAAGAGTTCAATTACTCGAAAAAAAAATAATAATATTGGTCTCCAAATCATTAGGGTCAAATCCGTTGCAAATTAGCTGTAGAATATCCCATTTGAAAGAACCCATCTCACCAATCACCTTGTTTAGGTATATTTCATGAAAATTTCAACTCATACCACACACGATGCACATAAACACCGAGAAAATATATTTTTCTTATAACGAGGAGTGGAATCCATAATATGATTCAAGGGCCTATCCCGCAATGCACTCGAGGGCCTCTTCAAAACATTGAGAGGAACCGACTTTGTGAATAAACTCACCTAATTTGTTCCATTTTACAACCAATATTTCCATCCTCTTCGGCGAGTGAAACATATTTTTCATTTTGTCTCTGTGGTTGAAATGAAATGGAAGCTTAAATTAAAGTACCGAAACAAAAATGTTTGGTTATTTCGAATTAGTACTTTTTAACCGACTTCAAAAAAAGGATTCAGCTGTATTTTTTTGTTTTTATGTTTGTTATCTCATAACTCCGTTATTTATAAACGAATTTGAAAAATTGTGAAAGGATACTTTCAGATTGGTCAGATAAAAATTTTCATCGAAATCGGTTCAGTATTTTGTAAATCAAAATAGCTAGAAAAAATATGTCATCCAAGTTTGGAATTGCGTATTTTGCTTTCTTGGGACTTAACACGAGGTGAGCTGTCATCCATATAATCAAGATGTCACATGATCACGAGGAGCTGTCATTGCATCTTGATTATATGGATTGACAACCAGTCGATTCTGTAAAAATGTCGAAATGAAGGCTTGGGTAAAGTGATCACGAGATGAGCTGTCAATCCATATAATCAAGATGTCACGTAATCACGGAGTGAGCTGTAATTCCATCGTGATTATATGGATCGTCAACTCACCTCGTGATCACTTCACCCAAGCCTTCACTTCGACATGTTGACAGAATCGACCGGCTGTTTTAATAATTTGATGTAAAGCTACATGACAAAAATATTTTTCCTTTTGTGCTACTCGAAAGATGATTTATATTTGGGTCTGATTCTCTATTCCCATCCACTTACCAATGTTCTAATACTACACAGATCCTAGAATTTCTTTACCCCAGATCTGCATAGCACATTACATTACTCAAACCTCCACCGAGTAATCTGCGGATTAAAAACCAAACGTACAATAGAAGGCAATCCGCATTATCCTTCAGACGTCCTATCGAGAGGAAATAAGATAGGAAAGAAAGAAAGAAGGAAAGAAAGCATAGTTCTTAATACCATTGACATTTCATTCCATCCCACAGAACCACAACAACTAAAACTAATTTATTTCCTCGGAGATAAAGATTCCGCTTGTCTGTTCCGGGAATCGAATCTCAGTACCTCGTGATTGCATTCAGGCACTTGAATTGCGATAGAAAGCTAAAGGAGGAGTTTAATTTTATCCGCCAATTGTTGCGTTCTGAAAAAAAGCGGATTAGTCTCAAGGCAGATTTTGAGGATACGAAGTATTTTTAAATAGTTGTTGGTGGAACACAAGATAGGATATACCGAACATGTTTTATATGAGAGAAGTTAATGTTACTCGTTTACAAGTAACCGAGTCTTGAAGTTTGAGGATTATTATTCTTGGGTTTAAGTATAACTGGCAAAATATGATCCCTGACACCTCTTGGGAGTAAGTTCCGGCGTGATGTTACGGAATATAAAAGTGCAGAACTTTTGCATCCTTTAAAAACTGTCGTGTAAAAAAGTGACCCGATATTCAAAATTAATTTGTAGCCATGTTAAAAATAAACTCTTACTAATATTTTTTTTTTTAAACTCTTATTTACATCTTACTTATTTATTCAAGAAAGTTACATGGAAACAAATACACATTTCGTCTGGCAAAATGCTGTACAGTTTGTCGGCAGTGTTCTCGTGGACACAGTTTTATGATATACAAGTACTTATTGACTACCTTATACTATGGGTACATAGACGCAAGTCGAAACAAAAACATAAACAAAAAGGGGTACACACACTAAATATCCAATAATGTAATGATGGGCTCAGGTCGCCTTGCCCACCAGGCTAGCATGAGCAACGCACGCACGCACACAATCGTCTAACGAACTATAGTAATATGTACAAATAACAACTAAATACTTAAACAACCAGACTAATAATGGTGGAATTATGTACAAACGCGTATAAAAACAAAATAAATCATTGGACATCAAAAAATTCATCCACATCGCTGTCAATGGCAAAAGTGCCCAGAACACTGGCAGCATTGCCGCGTTGAATGGCAATGCTGTTTCTTTGGCCAAAGAAAAGGCCAGCCCTCTGGTCACGTGAACTGAACAGTCGACGAGTTGTTTGCTGATGTCCCGAAAGACTCGGTGAGCACTCGGACCCCATGGGCTTAATGTTTCAACCCCAAGCGGCTCAAATATAAAGTTCCCAATAAGGTATAATTGCAGCAGGCGCTCCAGCGTAGACCACAACTTCTATGACCCATGTTTGGGTAATAGAAGTTCATATGTACACCAAGTTTTAACTGAATCGGTCAAGAAGATTCAGGGAAAATTGTCTGTGATCCACGGAAAGATAGACACATCACCAGCCAGCTAGACAGGCGGACATACGAGTGAACCTTAAAAGGTTCTGTTTTTTCATACAGACGTTCGAAACCCTAAAAAAACTTTGAATACATTTGGCACAAAAACTTGGAGAAAATTGAACGGTCAAATGAGTACGATTTACATTTTCGAGTTTGTAGTCCTCAATTAATAATATTACCAAGAGACCGAACGATATTAAAACCTCAAATAAATTACAGAATTGTTGGAATATTCCATCGAAGTTGCGACTGGGGATCTAAACACTTAAAGTAATAGCTCCTTTGAAGCTTACCGGCTTAAGCACTGGATTGTCGCTCGAGCGTCCAACATTAGTGGAAGTCTGGCCGCTTGAACAAGGTACCTCTTCAATTTCAAATGCTACGATTTTTCTAAAATTGTTTGGCGTTTTAGAGCTTATGGTAGGTCAGCCACGGGAACCGTAGTACTTCCAATACGTGCTTTAAACATGATAATGCATTTAGGCATTGATTTTTGGTTGATTACAATCCAAATATACAGGATTTCTTATAAGTGTCTATGTTTTGATTAATACGAATTGTATGGAATTCTATTTTAGTTAGTTCCTTTCGTTGTTTCCTTTCGAAGTAGTAAACCGGCCTCATGTAGTTTAAGTTTATAAAAAGATTGATGTGTCAAAGTGATATTTTTAACCAATAAATAAACATCATTTATCATTTTACATATAAATAATGAAAGGAGATAAAACAAGTGCAAGTTGAACTAGCGCACGAAGGGTTCCGTACTATTATCTATAAAAACGACAAAAAAAAGTGTCTGTTGAATGGCCCTTTTAATATTTATTTTATTCTGTTTTATAGTATTTCAACAAATACGATAATAAGATAATATGTCAACTGTCTAACTATCACGGTTCATGAGATACAGCCTGGTGACAGACGGACAGACAGGCGGACAGCGGAGTCTTAGTAATAGGGTCCCGTTTTACTCTTTGGGTACGGAACCCTAAAAATATCACTCAAGTATCAAGTATTGAGTAGAGACATTTCTTGCTTGCGAACCAAACTCTTTCGCTACGTGTACATTCGATTTGATATTCAAGTTTGGTACGCTTTCCTTGTAAACAAGTTCGATAGTAGTTTGGCAAATATCGAGGAAATATTTTTTAATATTGCACATCTTGTGTAGAATACGAGCGTTGCCAAATTTTGCGGAGGTAAATCACTGTATTGAGTTGAGCAATAATCGTGCATTCTTTCTTGATTTTCAATAAACTTCGTATTTTATTCAATAGCGTACGCCATTGTTTTTCTAAATAATAGTGATGTCATAATGGAATGTTTCACGTCAAAATTAAAGATTATTTTTACAGCAAACAGAATGTCTTATATGACGAAGCTACATACATTTTAAGGTCTATTAATACAAATGTTCCCAAAAAATACACTTTAAAGACTACATTTTTGAAGTCGATATTTGAGTTTACCCAAAAGTATACTTGTATTATACTTTTGGGTATACTACAAATCATAATATTCTATTAATCTTCATATACAGACAGTAACTTTTAATTCATTTGGTAATCTTTCAGGCCGGGTAGAAAAACTTATGTGTAAGAACAACTTTTGGTATGTGAGTAACTTTGAAATTGCGAAAAAATAACAAGGCACTCGTACTTTGTTTAATTAATAATAAATAATAATGCCTTTTATTTCCATCCACTTTACACTGAATTTAAATTAACAGTACATAATAAGTTCGAATAATTAAACAAATATTATGTATTTGTTTAATTATTCGAACTTATTATGTACTAAACCACCCACTAGTTGTTGTAAGTGATATTTCTGCACTATTATTGTATAATGTTGTTTTTCAGAAAAGAGAGAAAGAAATTATTAGGACAAACAGTGTACCAATTGTAGATAGGCCAATAAATAAATAAACAGCATTTTTTTAAAATATTTCTTTGTTGATCCGATAGTTAAGGTTGCTTATTTTCATGAGTACTCCTGAAAATACCTTCTAAAAATCTAAAATGGTATACTATATAAATGTCTCACGCTTGATTTATGGAAGACAGTAATTTCAGTCTGACCTTTAAAAATAACACGGAGGTAAAAATAAAGGTCGCAATGATCTACACGTACCTCCGTGTCATATCTTATACATGCGATGCTTCAATAAAAGCCAAAAATGTGGCAGTGAAAAAGAATTGCTGTAGTGTAAGAGTGTTACCTCACCAATCGATCTATCGTCCAGCGATGGTATAATGACGTCGTCGACGTCGATCGATAATTTCTACTACTTCTTCTTCTTCTTCAGTCGGTCCCTCATTACTGAGGATCGTGGTCACTGGACCCTTTTAAGCGGAGAATCTGTCTCCATCGATTCCGGTCCAAAGTTGCCATCACCACCTGCTGGAATTTGCTTGAGGCCATAGCTTCTTTAACTTGGTCCGACTGTCGTGTTGGCGATGAATTTCTACTACACCGATCGATGTATCGTCGATCGATGCCATCGATGGATGGTAGAATGAATCAGCCGACGTTGATCGATAGTTTTTACTTCTTTCATCGATCAGCCAAAGCTACCACACCAATCGATCAACGTCGATCGATGTCTACCGATTGGTTTAGTAACATCCTTAAACTGTTTATATGAGTCAAGAAAAGGTTCTTATTTAAGGATAAATTTTCGAGACACTAGTAGCACAATACAGACTTATTACTTTTGATAATAGCTGAACAAATCTTCTCCAACTACAAATTGAAGTTTTTAATCGCAAAAATTATTACGTACGTACCGCAGTACCATTTTTCTGCAACAAAGTAAAATTTGTCCTTTAATTCTAGTTATCTTTCTGTCAGAGTAATGTTCGGTGCTCTCATAGTTTATGTACTACAGTGGGTTAGGTATACTCGGAAATAATCGAGACTCGATTCCTGGAACAGACGAACTATCGACAAACGAGATTATGCAGAACCCTCGATGAGCGAGCAGACCCTCACTTGTCCGGGTTCTTTTTTTATTTATAAAGAGCTTTTTAACACCCTATTATCTACCAATGAAGAGTATATCTATCCATCTAACAGAATCCCGGATACAAAATAAACAATTTGTACCCCGCGTAGATATAAGTAAATACAAACACTAAAACAGAGCCAGCACAAATCCGATCGCTACGATCGCGTAGCAGCGTAGCGGTGACGTCAGCACGCTACGTCGTAGCTACTCTTGCTACGCCGTAGCCCAATTCGTTCGTAGTCAGTTTAAAATGAAAGTTCGCAGCGCTGATAGATTTTAAATTTGGTAGCGAGACACCCGCAGACAACAGACATAAGTAGGTAGAGATATCGAATGAAAAAATTGGTTGTATGTAAAGTCGGTTTACGTGACAACGTCATAACAAAACCTTGATGAAATGATCGGAACGTTACAATGAGTCATCCTTTTTCGTGCGTGCAGCCGGCGTTCATCGATTTATTAGACGTCACGTCAAAAAGAAAAACTCAAACAATTGGTTTAGTTCAAAATTTGCAAGCTGAATTACTCGTAAAGCCACTTTATTCTAATGTAGGTACATATTGTTACAGTTCCGATGACAATTTATTTTTTGTTATTAAATTATGAGTTGATTCTCCATTTGAGTTCTCCGTTGAGTTACTTCGTATAGAGCCAAAATATCTTTTTGGCTCTATACGAAGTAACTCCTCAACGATCATCAGTACAATAAAAGCTTGTTTTAATAAACATATTTAGTAATTTAGTTTTGGTAACTAGGAACGATTGACCGCCGCCGATAGTATAGTTGATCTTGAAATTCAGAAAATAATATTTTCTCGTTATAAGATGTAAACTATCATAAACTTTGTGGAAATAAACTACAGCTATTTAAAATATCTGTGTCGTTTCACCAACTATTAAAATCAAAAATCAAAATCAAAAGTCATTTATTTAAATTAGGCTGAGTGCCAGCACTTTTTGAACGTCAAAGTTCTATATAAAGACAGTCCCCCAAAACGCTTGCCCGTCACCACTTCCTAGTGGTGGATGGCATTTTATTCATGTAAAGCTTTTTTTTAGTTTAGCATTCTATAAAAAACGTCAATACATAAACTTTCAATGCCAGCAGTAAAGCCTTTATTAAATAACACCTAAGTCATGACCCATATTTCTTGACAAAAAGCTTGTATTTTATTTACTCACTTCCAGAGCAGAACCTTGAAAACTCCCTCTATCAAATTATCTCCTTGTCGCCCAAATTCGATTGAAACTTGTTCAGTATTTTCCCAATCAATTACCTCCAACTTTTTGTCTCAGACATTTGGGCCAAAAAGTATTACTTTTTAGAGTTCCGTAACTAAAGGATAACCAACGGAACCCTATTAGTAAGCCTCTGCTGTCTGCCCGTTTGTCCGTCCATCTTTCCGTCCACCTGTCTGTCAGCGGGCAGTATCTCAAGAACCGTAATAGGTAGACAGTTGAAATTTTCACAGATTGTTTACATAAATAATAAAAAAATAATTAAAGGGGCTCCTATTCAAGAAACGTGTTTTATTTCGGTTTATGGTAGGCACAGAAGCCTTCGTGTGAGAGTCCGACTCGCACTTGGCCGGTTTTTTCTCCTTTCAAAGGAATTCCTCAATTTCAAACTTCAGTGTTTCAAAGAACTGCAGCGGAGTTACATTTTGAGATAGTTTGCGACACAGAGAACTTTGCAGTTTCGGGTATTTTCGGCTCCTTTTGTGAAATGTGCGGTCTCGTCGTGTATTTCCTGTGGTACGTGCGTTTTAAATTATAGCATGTATAATTGTATATATACATGTGATATAGTATATAGGAGTACCTGAGTTATACATAAGTTTAAGTTCTAACTATGAACTATTCAAGAAATAAGGATGTTTGGTAACAATTTGTTAGTTATTGTTAGGTGAATTTATTTATTGCATACAATGTACACACCGTTACAGATCTTAATGAGTACATTATCTTGTTCGGGTGCAGCAATCAACTAATGGCTAATAACAAAATAATTATATTTAAATAATTTCAATAAAAGTAATAACACAACATTTACATTGTTATTAAGGACTATAGCTGAGAATTTTTGGGTACACTTAGGTATGAAATATTTTTTTACAAAAAAAAATTATAGCAACAATTTTGTCAAACATTTATATAAAATGTTTGACAAAACTGTTGCTTTATATAAAATGTTTGACAAAACTGTTGCTTTGATAAAGTATATGTATGGTAGTTTGTTCCTATAAATATACTGCTTCATCAGCTATTGGCCCAATTTAATACCATCAATTCATATTCACTACACACAATTACATAGACACGATTCTCAAAAACATTTTATTTTTAATTGCATGTTTTCGTTTGGTTTTGAGACTAGTTATTTATAATCCTGTTAAAGTAAACAAACAAATTGTTAGGAATCAACACGTTGCATATAATATAGTACACTTTTGTAGGGAGGCAACTGTTTCTCCTTAATACAGGTTGCTCAGCAATCTATTAAGAAGAACAGCAGCTCACCCAGTAATTTGTAATATCTATGCACATTTTCTTAAATACCAACAGTGTTTACTACAAATACCAATTTTAGCAATAAAGATTTTATTATTATTACAGCTATTTCATGGCGACTCGATTGTAGTATTGGTTGAGTGATGCCGATACCGATCACCGCTTATCGCCCACAGTTTCGAACCCAATTCGTCGGTAGCATGAATGCTAACTTTAACCACTTTAATAACAGTCAGTCTGTCGCAACCACTTATTTTAAAGTGAAATAGACGGCTAAATAATATTCCGAATTGAGCTGCAGTTTAGAATACTTACTGCCCTACGTGATAGAAAAATTTACTAGTAGAACTTACGTTTACAAAATAACCCTATTTCTTTTTTTTAAATTATCGAATGACTTTTTCTGCTCTGGGTGGAGCGAAAGGGCGTGTCAGACTCTTACTGACTAAAACCCATCCGTGTTCCTTCTAACGCCAGGCTGTCTTATATCACCCTTACAGAGAAAACTAAATTATCTCCGTCAGTAGATACTGTACTAAAAACAGCTGGTACATTTTCCGCCCCTTTGACCCCAAAATCAGCATGGAAAAAACCAATTATTCAGTTCTTGCTGCCTATTTAGAAGCCTGATGCCGCCGTAATTGCGGTCTTGGATTCAATTTCAGGGTTCCAACCATATGCTACCAGTCTTTTAAATATAAAATAGTCTCGTATGTTACATATGGCTGCGATTTAGAAGAAAAATACATGCCCTGGGTTACGAAAAAGCTGAATAAAATGTTTCTACTTCATGTCTGGAATCCTAGGACGTATTTGGGATTCTAGAATGACATTTGCTGTCGTCGAAACCCTTTATTAAGTCCGTCCCTAACATAAGTTAGGATATTATGAGCAAGAAATATTTTGCAAATATTTTTGTATTAACTTTCTAGGTATTAGAGAGTTTCGAATATAAAATACGGCTCTTAATTACGTTTGCATACGATTGAAGTGGATGGAAGTCGGTCGTTTGAGGTATTTTTCATGACACGATTGTGACGTTTGTAAAGTGGTTTAGTTTTAATCTTTCTTCTTCAAAGTGAACTGAACATATTCGATAGCTGAAATCGCATAAGTAAAAAAAAGTGTAACCTTTGGAAAACTTAGAATATAATAGAATTTATCTTGCTTTCCAATGCTTGAAACATAGGATACGGAACCATCTTAATATTTTCAGTGGCATGCTTTTGAAATAGCCTTAATTGTTCCACCGATCTACAGTTTACGTTACGGTCATCCTACTAATATTATAAACGCGAAAGTTTGTAAGTATGGATGGATGGATGTTTGTTACTCTTTCACGTCAGAACGGCTCTTGATAAAATTTGGCACGGAGGTAGAATATAGTCTGGAATTACTCATAGGATACTTTTTATCCCGGGAATATGTTCCCTTGGGATAATTTTCGACAATCACGCGGGCGAAGCTGCGGGCGGCAGCTAGCTATATAATAAGGAACAAGATGCGAAAAGGTAAATTTTATTAGAGAAATGTCCAAAATATATCCCCTCAAGTTAGCTAAAAACTCACTGAATCAGAAATTCCAAAGACCGTATAAAAATCTGAAAAACTCAAATAGCATCAATCTTGAAATTGTTTCCCTGATCGATTGCCCCAAGTCACCGGAGCACTTCTGGTTTACTTATAGTTCACTTAATGAACTTACTCGAACCATCCACATTGCCCCCCTTGGCTGCCTCCCAACTTCGGACAGTTAGGAAAAAAAAGTCAGCACCCGAAGTCGGTCAAAGCGCTATCAACTTTTATTCGCCATTTTCTTTTTCAAAGTGTCGTAATTTTATAATTAGTGATTGTATGACGATAATGAAAGTTGGAATAGAATTTTGTGGTGAAACTCGGAGTTCTGCTTGGTTTTAAACGCTTTAAAAACTATTAAATGTAGCAGTGTATTTTAGGTTCGGGGCAAAACAGTTTCCATTTTTATAACTTTTCAGAGTATTCAAAGAGCACTTAGCCATTTTCGCATCGTAAATAACTTTGAAAAAGTTTTAGTCCGTGCCAAATATCATACAGGCCAATTTAAAACTATCACAAATTACCAAAATGGGAACGTGCACAAAAACTCAAATCCATTCATGAATATTTTTTTATGTCGAATCAAATACCGGCTTATTCATAAAGAAATCTAACCTTAGCTTAGTTTAAGGTACTGCTTGGCAGATTTGAAATTCAAAGTCTTTAAAGAATATTTTAATTCAAGTAGCCTCCGTAGCTTTATTTGAAGAGAAACTCCTGCCCCTAGACATTCTCTGCCAATCTAAGATTGGGTTTCTGCTACTCAAATTCAAAATTACTTAAAGGCAGTTCATTTCAAACAGGGCAAATGTAGGGTAACCATGATAGCTACAGATAAAATAACGACGGTCAATCTCAACCATTTCCAGCCAAACGCTGCAGCCAATCCTGGCCAATAAGCCATACACATTTGGCGTCAATACCAATATGGTGACCATCAAATACTCAATTTCAGCAACTCGACCCAAACATTTGGTTGGTTTATGCCCCTCTTTACATAATTACCCCGCTTAACGCCCATTGGAGTCTATTCCTATTGAATAAACTCATTAGGGTCCCCGTTCACCCGAGGTACCCCGGACAGGTTCGTTTTCAATGGTTTTATTAATACATGGGGAATTGATTATCAGATTTTTTGTTATGGGGTCGGAAGGCTGCACATTAGAAATAAAAATGCAAAAATATTACAGGTATTATCTAAATTACAAGGGCTGGCTTTTACCTTGGTCAAAGAATAAGCATTGCCATACAACGTGGCAATAAAACCAGTCTTTTGTGTACACTTCCAGTCGACAGCGATGCCGATGAATTTTTTGACGCCATATTTTAGGGTTAATTTAGTTTGGAGTTTTTATTTTTATTTCTAGTGTATATAGTTGCTTAAGTATTTATGAAATAAATAATGGCATAGCCATAATATTAAAAAGCGTAAAAGTGATTTGTTTATGTGATAAAAAGTGTAATTCTGTAATTGAAAAAGTTATCGATCGTAATCGAATCGGTAATTTCAGTGGTTAAAACTCCGATAAACAAATAAAATATCTCATCTCCTAATAAAAAATTAGTTTTAAAAAAATCTGAACATTGCAAAAGGTAATCTCTAGAAGTGCAGATTTAATAACGATTTTTTTTTGTTGGTATAATTTCTGACGAAAAAAAAATCCAGTCACAGTATTATAGAGTGCCATTATGCAATTTTTTCCTCGAAAAATTGAACGTTCTCTGTGATGGAAGCGACTCGAGCAAAGCCGCGGGAGACAACTTTCTAACATAAACAAGTTCTCTGTTACGTCACGATCCCTATTTTGCTGGAATCTTGTCCAAGGTTTTCCAACAATTACAATAATTATGTCAACGATCCATCACGCTATCCATCATCTCTCTCATTATATTTGGACATTCGCAACATACTACATACCCATAAGTACTACACTGTCCATAGCAAAGTAATCTTCACTAATGTTCTGAAGACATAAAAATGTTTGTGTGTATGTCTATATGATTATAAAGGTATCTTAACAAATTACAATATTCGTTATGCAGGCGAGGAGTTTACTGCCAGGGTTGCGGAATCTGTTCAAAAGTGTCACCGCGGCCCTGGAACGCAAACGGCTTTAGAAGGAATACGGATAGGTTTTAGTCAGTAAGAGTCTGACACGCCCTTCCGCTCCACCCAGAGTGGAAGAAGTCATTTGATGATTTTCCATACTTAAAAAAAAGGCGAGGAGTTTAAAACAAATGAATGTCTTTATGTGCAATTACAAATTGAGTAACGGAAAACAATTTGACGACATGGTTGGCTCAGAAATTGAGTGATTGACTGCTGCGCTGCGTGTTGCGGGTTCGATTCTCGCATGGAACAAATATTTGTATAGCCTACAATAGTTGTTCCGGGTCTCGTTGTTTGCGTTTGTGAGTTTATATGTTTGTCAACGCACCCAACGTTAAAAACATATGGAAAAAAACATGCGGGGCAGTCTGTGGGGACTGCCAACGGAAGCGAAAACTAAGCGAAACGCGAGTTTCATGATTTTTATTCACCCAAAAAGTACACATATATACACAGTATACATATAGCTCATGGAAAGCGTTCGATGACGATGACCCGAGCTCCATGATTTTTGTTCACCCAAAAAGTGTTCAATGCGCCTAAATAAGTTTTCACTTTAATAATGTAAGCGACGCTCTAGCAAGCATATGGACACTAATCATCAACTAACTCGCACTGTATTATTCTTCAAGTATTATCACAAAATCAAAATCAAAAATCAAAAGTCATTTATTCAAATTAGGCTGAGTGCCAGCACTTTTTGTACGTCAAACTTCTACATAAAGTCAGTCCCCCAAAACGCCCACCCGTCACCACTTCCTAGTGTTCTAGCTGGGAAGAATAAGTGGCGCAACAAACTCCCCAGCAAACAATTCTTAGAATCAAAATCCTCCTTTCTTGATCCATTCGATCAGACTGTTTTTTTACTCTTTGGCGGACATCCCAATTTGGTGTCATGTCAAGTCCAAATCTGTCAGATTCGATCGAAGTTCAACTAGGTAATGTCTTCAGCCCAAGACCATTGTTTTAAAGGCGTCTACTATGTTTGAGAACGGTTACCTTTGAAAATAGTGATTGCTACAATATCGACGAGTGTCACAAATGTCATCAAATACCAATACCAATATAATAAAGCTGAAGAGTTTGTTTGTTTGAACGCGCTAATCTCTGGAACTACCAGTCGGATTTGATAATTATTATATACGGGAACGGGAGATTCCTACGGGAACGGGAAAAAACGGTAAGTCGTGGTTAAAAGCTAGTTTATAATAAGTCGATTAAAACGTGCGAAAAAACTCGGTCCACATTACATTAACTATTTGATACTAGTTGTCGCCCGCGGCTCCACTCGCGTGAATGTCGAAAATTATCTTAAGGGAACATACTCCCGGGATAAACAATCCTATGTGTTATTTCAGACTATAATCTACCTCTGTGCCAAATTTCTTTAAAGTCCATTCAGTAGTCTTTGTGTGAAAGTCGCATCGTTCTCACATAGTATTAAATTAATTTTTGTATACCAAATTTTGTAAAATCATTATTTGAAAAGAGTAACTATGGAGTTTCTTGTCCGTTCTTCTCCATAAGAATCTACCTTTCCGAATGGACAGTAGAGTTACTTTATTAATGTAACATGTAACTGTACATTAATGTAAATGTAACTGCAAATAGCTTCATGTTTTTGACGGACTGACTTTGACAATTCAAAAGTACCTGATAATGGTTTATTTGAAATAAATGCTTTGACTTTGACTTTGACTTTGAAACGATGACGTTCAAAAGTGCCGTTTAGTGGCCTAATTGAAATAAACGTTTGACTTTGACTTGACTTTGACTTTGAAAGAGTAACAAACATCCATACATGCAAACTTTCGCGTTGATAATATTAGTAAGGATAAGGAAGTATGGATAAAATGTGCGTGGCACCTAGCAAACTGTCATGGCTACCGGTTAGGTACATAAAACTGCATTTACAGTATACGCAACGTTTGTCTGGCTAACTGAAGGCATTTATGTTAGTACACGATAAAGCAAAACATCCTAGTAGGGGAAAAGTTGAAAAAAACATACTTAGATAGCGTGATACAGGTATAAAACCTTTTTACGAACTAAAAAGATAATATCATGACTCGCATGTTCTATTCATGGCGTTCTCTAAACAGTATCCTACCTCCACCATACGCATAGGCACACTACGCCACTAGGCTACAACACATTGAAAAACCGACTCTAAAATTAAAAGTACAAAGTCTAGAATCAATAACTCATTTTTGTGTTACAGGTCAAGCTTAAAAATAGACTTCGCGAGTATGCTAATAGGGTTTATTTTTGTTCGCAGGCTGCGGTGTATACAGGGTGTTTTGAGCCGTGAAAGTGGGATTATGCATGGACACGTGAACTAGCGATGTCTGCGGCTTTCCTCTTTGCGGCGCTCGGCGCTTTGGCACTCGTCAGCCGCACAGGTGAGAAGGGACCTTTATTTATGTGAAACCACGAAGCATTAATACGGATAGTTAAGTCACTCTGAACCGTATTGTTGGGGTTCGCCATTTTACTAGCATTTTTTATAATGTTTTTATTTAAAAATGGCTGAAATTTGTTGGGTTGATGTTTTTATAAAATAGCTTAAGCAATTATATCGCTTCAATCAACGTTCAATTCCAAAAAAATGGAAAATTTAAATAAATGGTACCAATGTGTGGGAATTTCAGCTGGAGTTGTTAATTAATTATGTTTGTTCCTATTCTAAACGGTAATGAAATGTGAGCTCAAAACACAATTAAACATTCCATCAAGCTGAACTACATCATCATCAGGGGAATGACGTCCACTGCTGGATATAGGCCTCGCCTAAAGGGGGGGTTTGCCATAATCGCCACGCTTCGCGGGGTTGGCGATAATCATTCTCTGTGCATTGCAATAGCTAAACTGGAAAGTTTAGCTGTTGCAATGCACAGAGAATGATTCTTCCCATTCTATGGTGAGTCCCTGAACTACTTAGTCTATTCCCTAAAAAGAATACCATAAGGTATGACATTTAAAGAAATCATCTTCGACTCCACTCGAGTCAATCACAATACCAACGGAAAAATCCTTCGAATAATGTATATAAATAGCAAGCTACTATACTATCCTGCCAGGGTTGCGGAATTTGTTCGAAAGAGTCACCGCGGCCCTGGAACGCAAAGAGCTTTAGAAGGAACACGGATGGGTTTTAGTCAGTAAGAGTCTGACACGCCCTTCCGCTCCACCCAGAGTGGAAGAAGTCATTTGATAGTTTCCCATCCTTAAAAAAAATAAAGCTACGATACTATTAATAAAATTGAGTCGAATAGAAATTACTTAAAATATAGCAGCTGTAGCTTTTCCTCAATTTATTTGCTAAAAACTGATTGCTCTGGGGTTGCTAAAGAACATTGGTTGTAATTTGTCTATAATATGTATGTATTTATAAATATATAAGTATGTTTATCAGTTGTCTGGTTGCCATAGCACAGGCTCTGCCTAGTTTGGGATCGGATGACCGTGTGTGAGTTGTCCCAAGATATTATTGCTTGAAGCGATGTTATTATTGCTCAAGTAATTTTATAAAACCTTCAACCCAACCGATATCAGCCATTTTAAATACAAACATTAAAAACTAATTTACAAAATTGTAAAAACTGGCTGTGAAAATTTGAAACACAAATATTACTTAGTACCTAAATAAATTGTTGGTACAAACCTCACACTCACGATTACAAATTGAATACAAATAAAAGAAAATGAAATATTTTTTGTATTTTTTTACCGCCATATTCGATTAAATCATTTTTTTTATTAAATATGTTTTTGGGTAGAGTTTTTTCAATTTGAGAATTGCTTTTTGTTTAATTTATTTATATTACAAAACTGAATGAGTATGAGAATTAATTATACACAGATTTAATTGAGTTTTAATAATAGACGATTCGAGGTTTCAAGAGAAAAACACTGACTTGAAATGCAATTTACTTATTAATTATTAATATTACCCTATTACTGTAATAGTTATTATTTTAGCAGACCACAAACATATGTATGTATTTGAGACTATTCCACCATAATCTACTGAGCTGATTTTGATGAATGGGGGTCAATCGATTTGTAATTATTATGGTATGGATCACATGGGTTACATTTTATACATAAAAACAATATGGCGGATGTTACAGAAACATATTTCTTATTGAGTGGGAAAACAAAAAGAAGACGAGAAAACTCCGAGTTTAAAAATCACAATATTTGGTTCACTATCGTACTAACGATAGTGAACCAAGCGATAGAAAAACAATTTCACTTGAATTCAGTGTTTATAGCACTATTAATTGGCAATTCTGAGAATATCAATCGTGATTCTCCATAGTCGAGTTTTAATTTTTCAATTTTACTTTAACTTGTTTTCAAAACACTCTTGATAATGAGACTCTCGTTAAACGTGATAAGTAGAAAAAAAACAGACTTTCAATTCGAACCAAGAGCTTTCAATCGCAAGCCTAGCTTAAATCGAAAACATTATCCATCCAGTCACATTGGCAGAAAAAGTTCATCCATCCATCAATCGATCAGTTTGGATAGCTCACCACTTATCTCTGTCAGCTCCAAACGCTCCCTAATCCCCCTTTTCATATTAACAAACGTCCTTGTTTAATAAAACACCATTTGTACGGATTGAAAACGATTTTTGAGCTGAAAAAATATGTCAGTTTTCCGGGAATGCCGTCTCAATAACAAAGGTTCTCTTATTGAAGGCTCTAAACGAGGTCAGACAGGGAACAGTTTAAGTAAACGACAATTTCATGCTGCTAACGACTGACAAAGAATTCGGGTGGGCTTAGATGGCGTATTACGTCACAAGGCTGTGTAAGCTGCGTTTTAAACGCGAGCGTAATCAACTAAATGCTTTCTTGTAATGTACTCACTTGTATGTGTGAATGATATATGGCGGCGACGGTGGCGCTGCTAGTGGACGGTAGGGGAGTTAGTAAAGGGTTAATATAATCATGGTGTTCTTGTATTTGGAGACAGTGAAATTTCTTCAGTTACAAATTATTCTATTTAGCTTTATATCAGCATTTTTTGTGATGATGAGGAATCAACTTAAAGCGAAACTTATATTATAAAATGTGATTGTTTTATCTAAAAAGGTAAGAATAATAAAAATAGACATACAAATTGTTCAAATAAGTAAGATTTTGCTTCAACGATTGCATATCCAGCAGTTTTCTAAATTCCGCCCCTAAAGCTAAAATGAGGTCGCGAGCAACACCTACAAATACTATAAATAAATATACGTCCGTACATAGAAACTGTACGGTTAGCAAAAAGGTCTATACCGTTTCCGGGGGAGAGTGGGCATTTAGGGCGCTCACTTGAGGAGAAAAGGGGCGATTAGCCTAAGGGCTTAGGAAACGACACCTACATCCTATACTTAGGGGTTGATTCACATTTGAAAGTGGCGAAAATGTGAACACGAATAATGGAATAGGTTTCATAAAAATGATAACCTCAGTAATGTGAAAGTAATAAACTACGAATATAGCCACTGAAAAATATTAATTGTTTTTTTTTTGTTTTTGAGTGGCGTCTCGTAGTTCAACCTATGAGGTTATCGGCTGCTTACCGGGCTTGCCTGTGGTGGCCTTAATATAAAATTAAAGCTTCCAGCCGGGGCTTATAAAAAACTAACTAACAACTAACGGGCCTCGGTTTAGGGCGTCGCTGGGCGGAGGACAGCTAGGGACGGGCTGGATCGAACTAGAAAAATATTCATAGTATATTCTCCCTATACCTCCCTACTGCATCTGCCTGGCTTGGAAAGAATAGGTACCTGGAAGGAACTGCTGGGGGCGGCCTTTGCCCAGCAGTGGGCTAGTATAGGCTGAATAAAAGAAAAACTATGGCTGATATTATCTCGATTGTGTCATGAATCCCGTCAACCTTCAAAGCATGATTGAACAAACATCTTCTAGGCTCACTCGTTCTCAAGCAGACCTTATCCATAACTTTTTTAGAATTCCGTACCCAAAGGATAAAACGTCTGTCCGTCTGTCACCAGGCTGTATCTCATGAACCGTGATAGATAAACAGTTGAAACTTTCACAGATGATGTATTTCTATTGCCGCTATAATAACAAATACCAAAAACAGAATAAAATAAATATTTAAGGGGCTCCCATACAATAAACGTGATCTTTTTGCTGTTTTTCATCGATAATGGCACGGAACCCCTCGTGCGCGAGTCCGACTCGCACTTGGCCGGTTTTTTTTCTAATGAGATTAATAGGTAGCTTATCATGAATTAAAACCCACCATTATTTTAATCCAATTAAAAATCTTGACACTACAAATACAACTAACAAAAACTGTAGACATGTTACAAAAGAAATCCGGACGAAATCACAAGACGAGAAGATGGGAGGATAACGCAACATTACTGGAAGAACCAAATTACATTCTGTCATGATCCATTTTAATCAAGACCCGGTCCCATTAACGGACGTTCCAGAAGAATTCTCTTTATATTTGATGAAAAAAATTAAAAGATGGCCGTCCAAACTTAAGCTAAATGTCCTAGAGACAATTGCGTCAGATTTGGACGGTTCGATTCGTTTAGATAGCTCGGATCAAGGGCGTGCGATATAACCTTGTCAGATGGGAAAGTTAATTAAGAGAATTGTTATGAAGGTGCAATAAGCGATGGTATAATGTTGAGGCTACTAATTGGAAGTGAGCCTTTTGGGAAACGAAAGCGACCGGAGTGAAGTACTTGGGAATTGTATCGGTCAACATTTTGTCTAACTAGTAGAGAGTTTTTTTCTTATTAAGATAGACGTTAAAGCTAAGCGTTAAGCTAACAGGAACAATTCACTTGTTGATTTTTTTTCTAAAAATAACAGATGATGGTTGTATGAGTATAAATAGATATATTTTTAGGGTTTACCAAAAGGGTAAAATGGGACCCCGTTAATAAGACTCCGCTGTCCGTCCGTCTGTCACCAGGTTGTATCTCATGAACCGTGATAGTTAGACAGTTGAAATTTTCACAGATGATGTATTTCTGTTGCCGCTATAACAACAAATAATAAAAATGATATAAATTAAAAAATAAAAGGGACATGTTTGACCATACAAGAAACATGTTTTTTCGGCTTATGGTACGGAACCCTTCGTGTGCAAGTCCAACTTGCACTTAGCCAGTTTTTTTACTATTGCAAGAGTACAAAGAAAAAAACCCATCTCCAAGAAACAGATCGAAAACAACGTTGTTACTCGTATATACAATATGCTTTATAGTGCTCTAAAATAGTAACACAGCTTATACAATATTACCAGTAAAAGCAGAATAGAATATCTTCCAAAAAATATCAACTGCAACTTTCAAAACTTACCCCAGAAAATTAGTTCCATAACTCAAAACAAACAATAGTTGTCTTTGCCAACCATAATGTCATAATGTTACGAAGACAAAACTGTTCGCCAGATAGCAGCACTGTCTTCGATATTAAACTTTGTACATGATATTTATCGCGGACGCCCCGACAATGTTGTTCCTATTGTATTTTTAGTATGTTACGCTGAAATTCTATAGTGAATTCTTGCTTTATTTACTGAATACAATTTCAAAATGTTGGCCGACGTAGAATGGAACGTTTATTGTTAAAAAAATTGTGGGTGTTTTTTTTATTGAATAAATGGTTTTTATTATTATATTAAAGTTTCTATAGAATAACAAATTGAATACCGAAATATTTGGAATTGAATGGAATGGAAAAGTTTACTATATAAACATGATTTCTACGGTTGTGAAACAGATAAACCAACAAAGTAGAAGGGCAAATGGAAGATGCTGTAGTCTGGTTAACGTAACGCTGAGTCACCTATCTTACGCCCACAGGTAGTTAAGTTAATGACGCTGGAAAAGTACGAAACTTATGAATAAGTGCTAATATAGAAGATTACTATTAACTACGTTTGGTTTAACTCGCGATAGGCGGAAAGGAATCTATATTTAAACTGATAATAAAGCTGGAGAGTTTGTTTGTTTGAACGCGCTAATCTCTGGGACTACCAGTCGGATTTGGAAAATTCTTTTTTTATATGATAGGCATATTCACATGAAAAATGCTTTAGGCTATACGGGAACGGGAAAAAACGGGATATGCGCGTAAGAACTCGCGGGAAAATGCTAGTTCAGGATAAAGATAAAGTAGGAACCCTACGTCCTACTCTAAAGTCCAGTCTATCTCTTTACCAAAATTTATCAACATTGGTTCAGTCATTTTTAATATTAGTATGGATTTGATCAGTAGTTATCACTAACCCTTGAGAAATTCATAGATGAACCAGTAAGCAGTAGGTAACCAGTACCTCGTGCTGCAAGCCGATCTCGAACATCAGCTACTGAGATCGATTCTTGACCACTTGTATCCATTCTCTAACTGCCAAACTCCGAAGAGTGAGTCTTTATCAGGGTTCCGTACCCAAGGGGTAAAAAAAAAAAATAGCATTACCATCTTCAGGGTCCTATCTATCTCTGTTATATAATTTATCAAAATCGGTAGTTCGGATACAGTGAGGAACAAAGACTCTTTAAAACTCAAGAAAATGGCTTAATAGTCTCCTTCCCTAATAACACAGTCTACTAATTAGCTCTTCCGTACCAGTTAGCGAAAGAGTTTGACAAAGTACCTCTAGGTACACTATCCAGCGTCGTCTATCCATTAAAAACGTCATTTACATATTAAATTCAAATTGTCTTTGTGTAACGAACTAAGATTTAGAGCTGGGACGTGAGCGAACTCAAATAATTAGGTACTTAGTTCGAAAAATTACACTGCGTAATCCGAAGGCTAGTGATGTGCTCGGAATTCTATTATGTCGATAATTTTGTCGGGTTTGGATTTAGAACTTAATTATTTTAGAAACGTGCTTGAATGAGGAAATGAAGTTGATGTTTTATGAGGGTGAATGGATTTGCAAAAAAAATATTTATATCACCTAAATTAAATTTATAGGTTTGCAATTTGTAATTTCCGGATATCTTATAGGTTCTTTGAAATTTCCGGATTTTTGTTTTTTTTTCTATTAATTCATAAATGTGATAACAGTATGCCATTTGGTTGCTAAACGAATTCTCATCCTGTAAAGGTTTATTATTGGTTGTCAGTGCTACTAACATTATTTATATCTAAAAGTGTGGAAATAATGTTATTAATAATGTTCACACACCTAGTTCACTTAATCGTTTCTATACAAAACGTTGATCTCTCAATAATACACACGATTAAAAAAAAAGTAAAACAATAAAATTTCGTCGAATTAAGACTTTATCAATTGTAAGTCGATATCGCGAAATAACTAGTGATCACATCACTAAAACAGGAAGAAGGGAACTTCGAACAAAGAGTGAGCAACTTCACGGTTTGTTCTGCTGACTTAAGTGCCTCCAACTTGACTTCCTGGTCGCAACCCCGCAACGTGATGAGTTTAATAAGTAACATACTTTTTGCATTTGTCGCCTAAAAAAATTTAGGTATTCTTTTAAGTTGAAAGTTTGGAGACTTTGGGATTTGAAATTAATCATCATGGATATTATGCCATCTTACCTTTTTTGTTTTTTAATAAACAAAAAGTAATCAAAAACTTGGTGTCGGGCTTAACGATGAATCATCATCCGAAAGACGCCGCTCACACCACCGCTGGACATAGGCCTCCCCCAAGTGTCGCCGCAACAACCGGCCCTATGCGCCTCGCATCCATCGGCTACCCGCGACCCTAATCAGGTCATCGGTCCACCTTGTGGGAGGCCTTCCAACGCTGCATCTTCCGGTATTTCTAGTTATTCTGTAACGTATGATTTTTTAGTTTTTACTCTATAGTATGTAACGCTACTGGAAGAAGTGTGGGTCATCCAGCGGTGAGATGGGCAGTCGTCTTTGTTGCCATTGCGGGTAGAGCCTGGCTGAGGCTGGCACAGGAACGTGGGGATTGGCACAAGAGAAGAGAGGCCTATGCTCACCAGTGGACGAAATCAGGCTGTGCTATCATGGAACAGCTTTAGATTGTAATTAATCTCGTCTTTCTGCCCACAGGTTGCACGGATAACACAAATGGTCTAGGCACAGACGGTGTCCAAGAATTAGACTACACAGATGTAGACCTAGGGTTGACACAGCGGGGTCCTCGCTTTGATGTGCCACACTCCAAGAACGTGACAGCCCTGGTTGGGAAGACAGCGCAACTGAACTGCAGGGTGCATGATCTTGGGAATAGAACAGTGAGTATAGTTTTCTTATTTTAGCTTGAAACAAAATATCCCATTGAAAGTCAAACAACACTGACTCCTAGTTAGGTCCCTCCCACCTAGTTTAGTATTGTGTTTTTGGTAAAATAAAATAACAAAAAAAAAAAAAAAAAAAAAAAAATGGTTGAAAACCTAGATTAGCCGAAAATCATGAAATTTTAAGTGTATGAAAGAAAAATTCCAAAAAAACATCTAGAAAATAC
>NDFZ01004562.1:88337-111104 GCA_002192655.3 Mamestra configurata
GAAAAAAAAAAAAAAAAAAAAAAAAAAAAAAAAAAAAAATGGTTGCCGCCCGCGGCTCCGCACGCGTGATTGTCGAAAATTATCCCAAGGGAACATACTCCCGAGATAAAAACTATCCTATGTCCTTTCCCGGGACTCAAACAATATCTATAACAATTTCATCTAAATCCGTCCAGCCGTTTGCGCGTGAAAAAGTAACAAACATACACTCACACACACTCACATAATATTAGTGTGGTAAACCTATTTACTTAGGTACTTTGGAATTTTCAAAAAAGTCCGTCAAAAAAAAGCATGAAGCTATTTGCACGTTCCAAAGTGTAGATCTCTATAGAGAAGAACGTGCAAGAAACTCCACGGATACTCTTTTTAAACATTTTATTTTACAAAAATCCAGTGGCAACTAAGGGATGACCAGTCTCCACCGACGGCGCCCGTTCACGAACATGACCAAGTATCCAAAATCAGTGTGTTGTAAAGTTTTCATCCAAGGGCCTAGCATTAATACTTTGACGTATAGTAACGTAACAGGATTGTTAATGTGAGTGAAATTTACTATTGTAATACTCGTTCCGAACATAATATTTATTTTAATTGAATACTATATTCATATTTTTGTATGATACAAATTGTGTATGTCGCATAAAAAAACCAAAATACTATGCGGTTATAGTTTTCTTTATATTCAAAATACATTAACGTTAAAGATACCATAACGTTACTATACGGCAAAAAAAATCGTAACTCGACATGTACCGAACAGCTGATTTCTTTTTCGATATTTCAGTGTTGGTCCTTTAGTAAAGTTGTTCATAATGATGAGTACAATGACTCCCATTTCAAGTTTTGCATTTATTCTGTTACAAATTTAACTGAAATTCCAAATATCTCATTGGTATTCAAAAATGTTTGCCTTACCGAGCTAACAATAATTCAAAGTCATGTTATAATTTAATCCACGCAGAATAAATAAATTAAGTCGATTACAATCATTACTCCAAAAAGAGAATAATAGATCATATCGTTCAATGCTTGTAAGCTACCTGGAAAAGCGACCTTTACAAAATAATTTCATTACGTTAAAATGTATATTCAAAAGCAAATAATTTGAGCAATGATTTACGCAGGGCATCATTTGAGGAATTATTAATGTCTATATTTATCCCAAGGGAACATACTCCCGGAATAAGAAGTATCCTTTGTATTATTATCTACCTCTGTACCAAATTTCATCAAGATCCGTTCAGCCGTTCAGACGTGATTGAATAACAAACAGCCATCCAAACACCCAAACTTTTATAATATTATTATAGATACTCGTATAGTTTAGATTTAGGTCATTAACTCCAACCGTACTAACTATTGGCAAAGGTCGCTAGTGGCCACTGTTCATTTTTAACCCCCGACGCAAAAAGAGGGGTATTATAAGTTTGACGTGTCTGTCTGTGTGTGTCGGTCTGTCTGTGGCATCATAGCTCCCGAACGGATGAATAACAGATGAAAGCGCACTGAAAGAGAATATTGATGACTTAATCGAGAGTGTTCTTAGCATAATAGCCTATAAAAAGTATAAAATAAAAAGTAAATTCCCTTAATTATCCTCCCGATTGGATTTCGGTCACGATGAGATTAGCCAACGAGAAAGAAGAGTTATTATAGTGCAACAAAATTTGCGCAAACACTGGTGCACTATTTGTTCCTTTATTATAGTCCTTTGGATGGCAATCAAACACGACCGGGAAGAGATCAGGTCCAACGGCTTCAGAGGGACGGGGTTTATACACCACCATCTTCCAAAGTCCGGGCTGCTACTGGGAAATTCCTAATGGGCAACCCAATAACGCAAGTAAGCTACCAGGAAAAACCTACCTCCCATCTCGGCCAATCAACGACCTTTTACAAAATAATCTCATTACATTGAGTTTACACTTCAAACCAAATAAATTGAGCAACGCTTTACGTAGGCAATCATTTGTATAATTGGAATGTAATTATATATCTGTCTGGTTATGTTTTTGAAGCGGGGATTAAATGTGGCTTTGTTTTACCGTAATTATGAACTGCAGTGTTATTGTTTTGAAATCTGTTGTCTGTTTTTTATATATTTAGTGTTTATTTTTGGCTCGACTACAGCAGACTGATTGAAATACCTAGTAAACATACACCATTTTTGATCTGGCTTGTCCCACTGGAATTTATCATTTTTCTAAATAAATAAACCTGGCATAGCACCTACTTTGTGGAGACTACGTACTGCTGGTGCTGATCTCCACACAGTAGGAGCCTGAGGATGGTCAGCTAGAAAAGCTTTTGAATGTATTTGACATTAAGAATTGCTTTCTGTCAGTGTAAGAATTTATAATTTAGGTAATCAATACTTCTAGAGATTACCTTTGACAAACATAGGCAAGCAAAAAATTCAACCTCTTTATAATATTAGCTAGCTTTTGCCCACGACCTCGTACGCGTTCTTATTCCCGTATAACCTATAGCCTTTTTCGTGAATGTGGCTATCGTATACAATAAGAATTTTCCAAATCCGACTGGAAGTTTCAAAGATCAGCGCATACAAACAAATACTTAGAGTTGCTTTACAGTTATTACAGTTTAGATTTTTTTTAAATTTAGATTCTTATTGATTGATATTAGAGTGATAATGTGAGTTGCATTTTACATTAGAAAAATCGATTAAAAGTATTGCTCGAAGGTCTTATAGTAGGTAAACATGCCTCGACTGGTAAATATTGCTCTAAAACAGCAATCCAAAGAAACAAATGAATCCGTTTAGTTTCAAGAGAAATTAAACGCAGGCATTTGTTTCTTCACTAATTTAAATCCTTTAGCGCTTTAGGTCTCTTCAGAGATTATTTTATTTATTTTCAACGCGGTTCTAGATAAATTGAAATTCGCTTTTACATAAGCTATACCTGAAGATTTAGAATAGTCCAAAGTTTTAAGGATTGTATTAGTAGTTTTTAGGGTTCCGTACCTCAAAAGGTAAAAAAGGAACCCTTATAAGATCACTCTCTTGTCCGTGTGTCACCAACGATTTTCTCAGGAACGGGTGGACCCAGCAAGTTAAAATTTATACGAGATACTGAAGTTTATAGTCCCTATTAGGTGTATACTTTTTTATTATTTTAATTTCGACAATCGTTATCGCTAATTGAATGTGATATCAAGTATTTTGGTTTACGTTGATTTTTATTTGTTGAAGCTTTTAGCGAAATTATTACAAACTTATTTTAATAGGGTGGTACGCTGTTATTTTAAAATTGACAGTTAAAAGACTGCAATTAAGGAATCCGCCTCTTCTACAGAAAAAAATATCATTAAGATTTGTCACGTCATTAAACTTTAAAAACGCTGTGTGATGACACTGATTAATTACATAAAGATATCTTTTATCCTTCCTTACAATTTAGAATCACTAATTACAGTAGGTAATGTGCTTTGAAATTCAAGCTTGCTTTTCTATTTGAATTATTCAGAAAAATTTCTACTTTTCCATCGATTATTATGAGAGTGAAGGAAGAGAGAGTGCGCATGTGTTTTCGCATACACTTGTGTATTATAATGTCTCCTGCTTACTTGGCTAACCTTTTGGGGTTCTGTACCCAAAGAAAAAAATAAATCTTTTTTTTTTTTATCCAACGGCACCCCATTACTAAGCCTCTCCTGTCCATCCGTCCATCCGCCCATCCATCTGTCTAGTGGGCTAAATTTCAAGAACCGTAATAGGTAAACAGTTAAATGTTTCACAGAGTGTGTATTTTTGTTCCCTATAACAACAAATAATCAAAATTAAATTAATAATTAAAAGGGGCTCCCATATATTCAACGTGTTTTTTTCGGTTTATGATACGGAACCCTTCGTGTCCGACTTGCATTTGTCCGGTTTTTTGTCACAGAAAAACAAATGACGATGAAATATAATATTACCTTACTAGGCTCGCCAAGCGACTTTGCTCGCGTGATTGGCGAAAGTACTCCCGGGATGAGAAGTATCTTATGTCTTTCCAAGACATGGTTTTCTCGCGTGCCAATCTATCTATCTATCTGTCTGTCTATCTATCTATCTACCTATCTATCTGTCTGTCTATCTATCCACCTACCTATCTACCTATCTATCTTTCTACCTATCTATATATCTACCTATCTATCTATCTATCCATCTACCTATCTACCCATCTATCTACCTATCTATCTATATATCTGTTTGTCTATCTATCTATCTAGCCATCTATCTATCTATCTATCTAGCTGTCTATCCATCTATCTATCTATCTACTCTATTTCGTCTACTGCTGGGCAAAGGCCTTCCTCTCCCTTTTCCACACAACTCTGTCATTTGCAATGTCGGTCCAGTCCTTTTGGAAGAAGTCGAGCTCGTCCCGCAATCTTCGCCTTGGTCTGCCGCGATGTTTTTTGGTATCTAATGGGAGCCGTTCTTTTGCCCATTTATCGTCTGCCATGCGACAGTCTCGTCTGGCCCAGTCCCACTTAAGATTCTGGGCAACGTGTGCCAAATTCCATCCAAATCTATTCAGCCGTTAGAGTTTTTTTACATATACAACGTATATGTGAATAAACGCAATATGAATAAACAACTTTTTCTATGGGACCAACATGAAATCATGAAAAAAAAATCGACTCCCCCATGTCATTTCTGTGCGCATGACTCGACAAAATGTACTCAGCTGATTTTTTTTCGCGATTTCGGGGTTGGTCCCATAGTAAAAGTTGTTCATAATGATGAGTACAGTTACCCCTTAAAAGGTATTGTGTTTATTCTGTTACACGTTGTATAATACAAAAACTGTATTTACCCAAAGCCGGGAGGAATGTGAGGAAGAAAGTGAGGCTTTTGCATTACAGTGGAACACAATATGCTCATAACAAAATAATTAGATAACTTTACATCTAATATTCGAAAAGTTAATTTTGTAGTTAATTTTCATGTGGAAATTTATATTACTTGAAAGGTAATATTGCTCCCAGTTTCTAAATTTATATAGAAACTGAGAGCTTGTATGTTTTAGTTATATTTTTAGACTTGATTGTAGATAAATTAATACAGGCGTTGTTTGAGTTTGAAGTTTTATTAATAACAGCGATCAAACAAGACGCTTGATTCAATTAGTAGGTTACAATTAATTAACAAAGTAACACAATAAAAGGTCTGTCTTTATCAATATCGTCATTAGTAGATTTCATCAAAAAATAATTAATTTCAGATCCATATGTTTCTATACCTCAATTAATTGCAATCTTACGACTAGATTTTTATTTTACAAGCTGCCACCTGCAGCTTCGCCCGCGTGGATGTCGAAAATTATCCCAAGGATTCCCTTGGGATAATTTTCGACATCTGTGAACATATTCATGTTCCCTTGGGATACATACACATATCCTATGTGTTATTCCAGACTATAATCTACCTTTGTGCCAAATTTCATCAAATCCCATTCAGCAGATTTTGTGTGAAAGACTTACAAACATACATCCAAACTCACAAACTTTCACATTTATAATATTAGTAGAAAGATAGTAGGAAGTAGAATAGGATCGAAGGATAATAATTATAAAAGCCTTTATTAACAAACTTATATGCTACATTTCATCTTATAACTACTTGTGTTCTACTAATATTAAACATGGTTGTTTATGAAAGCAATGTAATTAAATGTTTGTTTAATTTGTATAAGACACCAGTTCCGTGATTGTCTTGCTCTTTGACATAGGCCGTTGTGGAGAACACTTGGGGAGCCAAGTGTTCTCCACAACGGTCTATCCCTTGCTATTCTTATCAAATATGGTACTGCCACCTCCTTGATGTCATCCTCCCATCTTCGATACTGCCTGCCTTTACTTCTCTTTTTGTATCTAGGGCACCATTCCGTCACTTCGGTCGTCCACTTTTCTGTCTTACTTCTTGTTAGGTGTCCTGCCCGTTTCTATTTTAGTTGTTTGATTTGGTATTTTATATACATATATAATCTTGGTTTGATTTCTGATTGTTTTTTAACCTAATTTTGTCTTTTAACATGTTGTTTTACAAAAATATATATATATATATATATATATATATATATATATATATATATATATGTATATAAATCACTAGAAACTTGCCAATACCGCATGGAAAGAAGCATACTAAACATAAAATCAAAAGACAAAATTTAAAATATTAGTATAAATTAATCCATCTTTAACTATCTACTTCTTTATTGTAACACCATCAGAAGTTACAATAAACGACAGTGATTAAAAATTGTATACACAAAGGCGATTGAGTTTTCTACCAGCAAACCTTTGAGTGATAGAGAGAGATCACGATAGAGGGTAGGATGCAGTGCACAAATTTTACAATATAATATATTTTATCATACATAAATATACCTACGTACATAAATACATATAAACATAAATATGTATCTATAAATATTAAGTCATAGCGAAAGAAAATGCTTTTTAAGTTTCTCTTTAAAGACATCAAGAGCAGGTCCACTGCGTGTGGGAGAGATCCAGAGACACATTGCAGTAACATCTACCTATGTGGTTATCTAACTATATAGGTACACTATAAATAAAAATAAAGTCTCCTAACTGAATTAACCCTAAAATATGGCGTCAAATCATCATCAAATTCATCCGCATCGCTGTCGACTGGAAGTGTACCCAACAGACTGGCGGCATTGCCACGTTGTATGGCAATGCTTATTCTTTGACCAAGGTAAAAGCCAGCCCTTGGGTCACGCGAAGTATCAACTGAGCGTCTTGAGAGATCTTTAAACAAGATATCGGACCCCACGACCCAAGAGTTTCAACCCCAAACGGCTCGAAAATATAACTACCAACAAGTTTATTATATTTCTGTCGCTTGAGGTTCTCTGCAGCTGCAGCGGCAGCGCCAGCACAGCACGAAGAGCTAGGAAGATGGAATGGCACAAGATTATCGACACAAGTAGCGTCCCACACTAATGGCCTACCTAATCCCACCCCGCTCACACTAATGGACTCGACTCCCACTCACCCACAGCCAGCAGGCGCACACGCTCTGCAGTAGTAGTTGATGTGGCAATAAGGTTTAAAGTTAAAGTATTGTTAAGTATTCATGAAAACAGTTGTAAATTTCTATGTAAATAAAAGCCCATGTAGTTACAGTTTCAAAGAATTTGAACCAGCGCATCTATAAATCCGGATAAAGAATAAACCAGGAACTAGCAATCAAACACAATCCGAATCCGCGCAAAAACGAGAATACTAACTCACTTATGTACCTATCCAGGCCGTAACAAAAGGCAATACACTGATCTATACAGAACAAAAAATACTCAAAAACGCGGATTGCAGAGCTGAAAGTTGATTTTCGTCAAAAAACTAACTGATATTGAAATCAAAATTAAACTCGTTATCCTGAAAAGGCTTTGTGCTGACAACAATGATTTGCGTCAAGTCATTACAGATATATGTGAAAACACTATCTGGAATTTATTTATCCCACATAAAGGAATATTCTGTAGCACCTACATTGGTTTACAATATATTTTTCTTTCATATTTAATCCGTGCTAATTAAAATGGCCTGAAGTGTACAAATATACATATATTATATTTCTGCTAAAATACCTTTACTCTTGAAAGTAGCATATTCATTTATTTATTTATTATAAGGCTTCTCAACAATGAGAACACAACACACACATATACACACATACAGGTAACACACACATATACATATGGGTAATTTGGCCATCAAACATTTTCCGCATCAATGGTCAAAGTGCCCAAAAGGTTGGCAGCATTGCAACGTTCAATGGCGATGCTGTTTCTTTGGCCGAAAAAGGCCAGCATCAGTTCGCGTAAATAGTCGATCAGTCGTCGAAAAAACTAAGCGAACTGTTACATCCCTAAAATGTATCGCTTCTGGCTTACTCAGCAGTCTATATGCTGCTAACGCAGCATCCTCTTGTTCCTCTCCCCTCTTCCACACAGTCCAGCACGTCAGTCTTCTCCCAACCATCCGACAGTGCACTTGTGTATTGATTTAATATCTACAGTTTATTTTAGCCAAAAGTACCTAGTTTCTTTTTAAAAACATAATCTGGAACCCGGTTCTAAGTTGTGTGTTCTGTCAAACACCAAAGACCCTAGTCTTAAAATGATAGCTAAAAAAACAAAAAGAAATATACTAGGTACCTACAAATAGTTCTACCATTACAGCATTTAAGGGAGACAAATTGAATTTTACTTTGCAATTAGTATGTAAAGTCATGAAGAAATATTTATTGCAATAAATATTTCAACGTCCTTCTTTTTCTCACAAATATAAATATTTTTTATGTCTGTTACCAAGGTATCATGGATCCGACATCGCGACATCCACCTGCTGACGTCAGGGAGAATGACGTACACGTCGGACCAGAGATTCATCAGTGTACACAACCCTCACACCGAGGACTGGATACTGAAGGTAAGCCATAATACTGAATAATCTAGCTTCTTCTTTGTGTTGAATGTTCCTAGTGGGTGACCAAGTTTAAAGCGGCAGTGGTAGTCCTCAATGGTACCAGTGTCCTTACACCCTTGCCCTTGGGGCACTCCAACAAGTGGGTAATATTTTAAATGGAAGTACCACACTCACATTTAGTAATGCGTTAGCTTTTGCCCGCTAGGAATCTGCTAGGAATTCCGGGAAATCATCTATTAGAGAACCTACATGCCCCTACACTCCCTAAGAGAACCTATGTACATGCCAAATTTCACGACTAGTAGTTTGGCTGTGCAGTGTGCGTTGTCTGTCAGTCACTCAGTAACGGAAGAGTTTTATATGTATTGATTAACTGACTATAAGTCAAAACGCAGCGTTGGTAGGCCTCTTAAAAGATGGACCAATGACCTGGTGATCCGCTAGATGCAAGAGTAGAAACAGTTGATATAGCGAAGCTTTTAGAGCGCGATGTCTATCGTAGGTCGTCTACTAACTGAAGTTATGGCGATGGAGACAATTCAGTGTAATCATGAACTGTATTAAGTAGGTCGTTTTATAGTTTGTTCCTGGATGACCGAGCTTTGCTCGTTTTTTTGGAAACATTTTTCGCCTCCGAAACCTCCTGCATACTAAATTTGAAAATCGTTGGAGTCGTTTCCGAGTCACAGATTATATATATATAGAAGAATTGCTCGTCTAAAGGTATTCGATTTGTTGTAAATAATCGAAAGAATGGAGTGAATAGATGAAGCATAATTAACACTCTGAATCGAAAACGCGACTCCTTGGTAACAGTTTCATTATGTGTCAGCCAACGTCGATATCTCAATTAAAACTATTATGAAACAACAACTATCAAAGCCAATTTTCGTCATAATACCAAAAGCTTAATTAGTATCTTCAGTAGGTATATAGTTTCCTAGAAACAAGATAATCATATACTCTGTAATAACAGACAATCTGTAAACTAAATTATGCCATAAAAGGTCGAAAGTGACGTCACCCTTTGACGTCAGACGTCAGTATTCGGAAAATTGCTAGAATGTCGTTATGCCGCCTCCGCGTGGCTTATCTCATGAAGTGAGGTTATGACAAAATGTGCCGCCTCATATTACATTGTTTTTCGTACGATGACTAAGAATAAAATTTGTCGATGTTGTTATAAAAGATTTTTGGAAATATAGTGAACGTGAAATGCTGTGGTTTTTGTCGGAATATAACGTAAATTGGACTCCGCTACTGAATGTCGAAGTTTGAAATGTCGACGTATGTTAGTTCTAAAGTACAGGATCTCGATGTACGCCAGTTCGAAAGTTCACTGGAGCGAAGTATGCAAGGCCGACGTATCGTTAGTTAGAAAGCATACGAGTGCGATGTACGCCAGTTCGAAATTACCCTGTTACGAAGTATGAAATGCCTCCGTACTGTTACTGGTACTCCTACAACATTATAATTAGCAAATTTGTGTAAAAATAAATTTTACTTCATGACCAATTTCGAGGTAAGGCTCGCCGGCCGCTGCCGCGGCACCGCTCGCTTCGCTCGCTCGGCTCGCGCGTAGTTGGTCACAGTTCTAACCTAACCTAACCAGGGTAATTTCGAACTGGCGTACATCGCACTCGTATGCTTTCTAACTAACGATACGTCGGCCTTGCATACTTCGCTCCAGTGAACTTTCGAACTGGCGTACATCGAGATCCTGTACTTTAGAACTAACATACGTCGACATTTCAAACTTCGACATTCAGTAGCGGAGTGCGTAAATTGGAGTGGTACCGATCTAAAAATAAAATAAGTAGGTACTAACATAGGGTATAAGCTGTTTTATTACTAACATCTTTTAAGTATTTTGTTTGTTGTTGTTGTTTGTGTGTGTGAATGTATGGACTATGTTGTCTGAAATAATAATAATAATAGATTTCATTTTTTTTTCTTGGTGTTTCATGTTGGTTCGAAAATCAAAATGCTATCAGTATAATTAAAGATTTGTAAACCCACCCATACGTAAAACGGTTTGGGAATACCTACTTTATTTGTGCGTACAGCTAATGAGTAGGATCCCCAGTCAGAGCGTATTCTAATAACTAAAACGGGGGATTCTTAAGTCAAGAGTAAATAGGTTACTTCTAGGTAAGCGTGCTTCATCGTCGAGCACATCTTTGCCTTCCATCAGGTGAGTTGTGGTCAAACGCGAAGCTAAACATGTAATGTAGGTCACTTGTTTCTACCCAAAAAAGTAGGTTTGAATTTTCAATTCTTTTGAAAGCTTCGAGGATGTGATCACTTGGAAAAGTACATCATACTATTTTTCCCTGATTTTTCATCGAGTCTGTGTTTCCTGAAAGATACAACCTTTGGGTATTTAAGTCAAGACTAAACAGGTTACTTCTAGGTAAGCGTGCTCCATCGATCCTTCCATGAGGTGAGATTGTGGTAAACAATAAAAAAAAAAGTGAGCAAAGTGACCGGGACTGACAGAGTGCGCTGTAAGCAATTAAATGTTAACTCTCATGGAAGACCTTAAATGCACCCCAATGTTTTTGATAGAATAAATTATTATCTGCCTAGCTTTGAACCAACTATGGTAGGGTTGCCTTCCAGTCTAGCTAGATGCAGCTGAAAGTGGTTTTACATGGAGCGAGTCTACAACCCGTAACTGGGTAATATGATAGAAAGAACCCTCATAAACCGTAAGCGCAGATAAAACTTGGACTTTTATACAAAAAGTACTTAACCCGTTTCTCAACCGTGCTAAGACATTAATCATCTCAGTATATCGCAGTTTTCTGCAGCTTGCTCTAAAGCTACCTTACTTGACGTAATCCTTTAGTCACAGTAACCCTCACGGGGCAAAGAGTCGCTAATTCTCTGCAAAAAGCAGATATTAAGGGCCTGTTTCACTATGTTTGAATAGGTAATACTAAAAAAAATACTTGTGTCAAAAACATTGGACCGCGAGAAACGACTGATAGTTCTATAGAAGTATGCGGTACATAGTGTAAAGTCCCGCACACTTCCATTGAAAAGGAAGGATCCTCCGACCTGACGGTTGTTGTGTCTAGTGGACAACTGCCCTATAGTTGATATTAAATCGTACGAACTACATTGCTTGCGCGATTCAAGATTTCGTTGGTAGTTCGTCGCTGAGAGGATAGATGGCGTTGCGGTTCTTTTTGTTACAGCAGAAACTTCGTTTTTTAGTTTTTCATGTAGCGGTATTGACGCCGCTTAAGTACCAAACATGCCAATTTTCAGATGTGACTTTTCTAATGAAGTTGGTGGTATTTATTTTACTTCAATCCGTATATGCCAAATCAGACTCCTCGAAAGTAACTTATTTCACACGCCGCAGTCCAGTCCAAAATGGACCAGAATTGATATGAAATGATCTGTCAAGAATGTTAACGTGAACTTAATAATAGGTGTTGAAACCGGCCTTTTTATGTCTAGTGGTAGCAAACGCCCCGCAGTCCGGGCATGTGGTCCGGGGTTCGAACCTCTAGTTAGAAAAAGTACAGGTTCCGTACTCAAATCTGTGTGGTTCTTTCCTCAAAAGATCATTTCAGATACTGGTCTGCATGGTTCTCATATAACGTATTGTGAATGTGAGGACTATATAGATCGCGTTTATATTAGGGCTATAT
Organism: Mamestra configurata; assembly: GCA_002192655.3. Lineage (NCBI taxonomy): Eukaryota > Metazoa > Arthropoda > Insecta > Lepidoptera > Noctuidae > Mamestra > Mamestra configurata. The sequence goes on from NDFZ01004562.1 coordinate 100,478, forward strand.
ATTAGGGTTTCATTTTAGTTTGTCTGGCAGTTTGAGTTATTCATGCCGCCCACCCAAAGGTCCTTACTTTGGTATTGTTCATCAAATTGTTGAGCTCCTTAAAGTTCAAAGTTTGAGCTACAGGATAACTGACAAATGCTTGCACTGTCTGGACAGATCCACTCAAATCTGTGTGGCACTTACATATTAACCTACATGGTTCTCCTATGATTTGACCAGTACGGATTGTATGGATTTTAAAAGAGACTTTGACCTCTGAGTTTGTTTCGGTGTTTCTTCTCAGGGTAGACAGCTAGGAAACACGATCATCTAGCTTAAAATGACCAAAAAAGATGGACTTGTAAAAGTGTTGTTATGTTTAAACTCCTTGCAAAATAAATATCATTTATCATTTACTGAATGTCTCCTGTTCAGAGTCTAGATTTTTTCAGTTGTGGGCAAAATAAAACCACCCCATATTGAAATGAAGCATAACTAGCAAAATGTGGGAGTATAATACTACTGCCATAACCGATTTCCGACCTTAAGTTATTTTCTTAATGTCGGAAATCAGTTATTTCGTTTTCCGTAGATATGTCCTTTTTTTCTTATGACGGCAGAATCGGTCACCCCTTTTTAGCCTTTCGAGGAATAAAGTCATGCTGTTACGTTCAGTGTAGTAATAAGTATATAAATATTATTTATTTATTGAAGACCACATGACTAGACTCCTACCGAAAGGATTGGCCAGATGTGGCAAAGGACAGAGAACAGTGGAAGAAAGGAAGGGAGGCCATTGCCCTGCAGTGGGACATTACAGACTCATAATAATAATATTGTTTTTTATTTTTTTTAATTATACAGAAATATTTAAAAAAATAACTAACATGTAATATAAAGTAAGTCCGCCCATGTACCACTATTGTACATAAAGTTTAAATAAATAAATAAAACCTCACAAAATATTAAATTATGAAAACGAGTGGTAAATTATGTTATTTTTTTACAGATAAGGTTCCCACAGCGACGCGACTCGGGCATCTATGAGTGCCAAGTCGGTACCACGCCTCCCATTGGTCATAGGATGTACCTTTCCGTCGTCGGTAAGTTATATTTTTTTATGTAAACATAAGCAACGACAAAAAATATTGTTTAATGGAGACCCAATGTCATTTCTACAGTAAAGATGACGGGAATTCTGGGCCAATTTTTAATAAGTTATAGTTTAAATCAGATATAGTTTAAAAAAAAGAATTATATTTAAAAAAATAATAATTTGGAATGTCCCTAACATTCCAAATTAAATTTTATTTTATTTTGTTTCAAAGACTTATTGATATCTATATTAAATGGTTATTTTGCAATTTACATTCATTTCGTCAACGTCGTTATTTCAGCACGAATTTTTTTACATAAAAGAAAAGTGCATTTTTCTATATGTTTTTATGCTAAGCAGTCACTTCAAGCTTATTTGCATGTTTATATAAAAATCGTTTCTTGGATTTTAAATTCATGAATTAATATAAAATATTTCTTTTTGAGGAATATATTTTTTGTAAGGAAAAAAACCGGCCAAGTGCGCATCAGACTCGTACACGAAGGGTTCCGTTCCGGTAAAAAAAAACACGTTTGTTGTATGTGAGCCCCCTCAAATATTTATTTTATTCTGTTTTTTAGTATTTGTTCTTATAGCGACAATAGAAATACATCTTGTGAATATTTCAACTGTCGTACTATCACAGTTCATGAGATACAGCCTGGTTACAGACGGAAAGACGGACAGCGAAGTCTAGAGATCTACGCTTTGGAACGTGTAATTAGCGTCATCTCTTTGGACAGACCGACCTAGACAATTCAAAAGTGCCTGTAATGTTTTGATAAGACATCATTGCTTACCATCAGGTGAGATTGTGGTCAAGTGAAAAGCAAAGTAAGGCTATCAATAGTAAAACAAAAAAGTACATCACGACTTTGAACAGTTAATCTATGTGCTTTAAAGAATCGAACGAGAAATAACACTCAATTCTGGCACCGAATGGCTATTTAAGTTATCACAGTAATTGAAATTAAAGCAAGGAAACTCTGCATGCACTCTGCTTTCTATTTTTAGCCTTATTTCAACCTAGACTCAGCTTAAAATAAGACTGGCCGTCGGAACGAATGCCAGTTAATTTATTCGCCTTACTGAGTTAATGGCCCCAAGAGTAGTCTTTTAGAAGAATAAAAAAAGTTGGATGTGAAAAATCAACGAAATGGATTTTAAACTTTGAATCGAGCTCTTAAGTTCTATTTTGGTAATTCGATCATAGATTTTTTGTCGTGTATTTCAAATTGGTTCCGTTTTTTATAATAAAAATACATAAATGTATGGCGACCACGTGATATTTCGATAGAGTAGGGTACCTACCCATGACGTCCATCATCATCATCTGCCAAGCCTTTTCCCAATTATATTGGGGTCGGCTTCTAGTCAAACCGGATTCAGCTGAATACCAGTATTTTACATAGAGCGGCTGCCTACTAGACCTCCACAACCTGTTAACTGGGTAACACGGTACTCCTAGGTAAGACTGGTGTCAGATTTTTGGCTTCTGACTATCCGTAACGACTGCCAAAGATCTACAAATGACAGCTGGGATCAACGGCTTAACGTGCTTTCCGAGGCACGGAGGGGTCTCGGTATGTTAAGATGGTCACCCATCCACAGACCAACCTCGGCAAGCGTTGCTTAACCTTAAAGATCGACCCGTGCGGCTGTTATTATTTAGCCACGAGCTCCTCCTTATATATGACGTCCAAAACCATCATAATTCAGATGCGGGGCGATACAAAACACAGTACAATCTCTTTTTCAAGACAGGATTCCGAAGGAATTGGCAGTCTGGGGACAGGTCATCCAAACATCAAAGTCTTTTGACAATTGTTATTGCTCATAGAATTTATTTTAGTTTAGGCCCTACGAACTACAGAATCACATATTTCGTTATTATTATTATTATATACGTAAAAAAATGGTCGTCAATTTTGGCACTTGTGTAAAATTTGGCCATTTTAATTCAGACGTAAAATGTCAAGTCGTTTGCTCCTTCTTAATTTTATTGTCAGTAAACATGAAGAAAACTATTGAAAATCAAACGTATTTGACATTGTCATTTACCATCTTAAAGACTCCACTGACAGGTGCGATGCGGCAATGCCTTTTTACGTGACAGCCCAAAATGTGGGCATTCTTTCTGGAAAATTTTTGTCGTATTGTAACATCACGCCTGTGTACGGAAGCCTTTAGTACATTTCGTGGTGATGTTGGACTCAGCGATATTTTTATCACATAGGGAGATGGTGGTCATAAAATCGTTCAGTGAGTAAATCAATATTGATTACACGATAGTCGTGGTTTCATATAGCCCCCACTTTTATTAGCTGATTACGAGTTTTATGATCGTGGATAGAAAAAAGACAAACAGTTACTATTATGCTCGTGAAGGACAATAATGGTGTCTAAAAAAACGAGCATCAGCAGAGAAACATGTACGGTATAGATGTACTATTTAAAAGAAAATATGGTTGGAAAGGGGTCGTATCTCGAAAAACATGTTAAATTGTTGGTTTTGGCTTTTTTGAAGTGAAAACTTCTGTAGCGGCGTTGTGCACTTTTTGGGATGGGTAAAAAAAATGTTAAACACGCGTCAGGACACGTGACCTTATCGAAAATTCGTAAGAAAAATTTAACATTTCAGAACTTACTTTGTAAGTTCTGAAATGTTAAATTTTTAATGTAATATAAATTGTCATGTTTGTGTACGAAAGCGCAATAAATGAATGTTGTATTTCACCACATAAATGATAGTACTTACTGATAATTAAAGCAATTCGTGCGAAATTATTCCCTAACCATTCCAAAATATCAAAAATGCACAACGTTAATGTTCAAGTTTTCACTTCTGCCGGCACTCCCGGAGTGCAACCCGTTGTTTTTTTTTACTATTGATAGTCACGCGATTGATCACTATCTCACCTGGTAAGCGATAATGAGGACGAAGATGGAGCACGTTTACCTAGAAGTAACTTATTCACTCATGACTTAAAGACTCCCAGGTTGTGGCTATCAGGAAACACAGACTCTGGCATGGAATTCCACTCCTTAGCTAAACGCACAATGAATGTGTTCCCAAAAAGTTTTGTGCGTGTGGGATGTCCACCATGCACCGGTGGCGCATTGCCGTACGTCTTGAGGTCCGATGATGGAACGGGCTTAGCGGAATTAAACTATGGTGTTATTTGAAGATCTTTGACAGTCTTTACGGGCAGTCAGAAGCCATCAGTCTTGCCAAGGGATATTGTGTTACTGGGTTATGAAGCTCAGATAGGGAATCACTTCTTGTAAAATACCGTTTTACCCCAACATAAAAGGGAAGACGGTCGGTAGGTTGATTGAAATGACTAGAAAGTTGTGACTGCCAAGATGACGACCTATAAATAACAATAATAATAAATCTTTATAGCAGACCATACAAGGTCCATATTCACATTTAAAAAGAATAAATTTATTTAAATAATAATAATGATAAGAAATATAATTCAATAAAAAAAAAAAAAAAAAATATCAATCACAATAAATGTAGTAATGGAAATGTATATTATAAATATAATAGTGCATGTGGTGTTAGCCTATAAGTAATTGTTGCACTTATAAATGTATATCGTGTACTTTTAAAAGCTATGTAATGTGTAAACAATTGTTGGCTAACCTAAATAAATAAATACATAAAAAAAATTACAACAACTTAAAATAATAATTAATATACTCATTCACACATAAAAAAGAGGAAGACATAATAATCCGATTCTTTATTGATAAGGTTTCCTGAAAACAAGAGAAAGAATATTTTGAAGATACAATAGATAGGTATATCGTGGCCAAATCGTGTAATTGGAGATTTCATGAAGTGGGCGGCCATTTCTTAAAATGGTTGCCACTTCATGAAATAGCTAATTCTACGATCCTAACCACCACGAAGGAGCCCCACTGTGCTTTTTTTTTTTTAAGGATGGGAAATCATCAAATGACTTCTTCCACTCTGGGTGGAGCGGAAGGGCGTGTCAGACTTTTACTGACTAAAACCCATCCGTGTTCCTTCTAAAGCCCTTTGCGTTTCAGGGCCGCGGTGACTCTTTCGAACAAATTCCGCAACCCTGGCAGGCTCTGACCATAGCGGGCCCCATCTTCTCTGCTGACATCTCTTTGAGGCGCGCGTGAAACACAACGCGCCATCGACCCGTGCCTGGTGGTAATCGGACAGCGAGCCACCCAACGCTCGCCGTCCGCAGGCCCGCGCCTACGGTGGCCGGGGATCGCCCTGCGACTCCCGACGCCCGGGGCGTCTTCTCCTGTAGCGGCGGTTGGGGCGAAGGCCTCGCCTTTCCCTCGCGCGGCCCGCCTCCTCCTTCGCTAGCATTACTGCTTCGTAGAAGGAGGTGACCGCTTCCCAAGCCTCCTCGCTCTGGACCATGGATTCAACCAGGGCCGGACGCGCGTGGTCGCCGCCGCCGATAGCCCCACTGTGCTGGGCTGCTATTTTTATCCGTAGGGTTTAAAGGGACCTAACATGAATGGGATCATTATCATGGGGTCATTCAACCACAAACAAATGACAAATGAGTAACCCCTAAGTACACTTAAATCTGTATTGACCTAAATCATGAAATAGCCAATCTACGATATGGTCACCACAGAAACATAGATCAAACGTAAGGACACAATTTATTCATGTAATTCAAATAAATAAAACGAGAACCAAAAAATATTAATGTTTCCTTCAGAAAAAATTGCAAAAGGCCTAAGAAAAAGATCCGCCTAAAGGTTTTCTAACAAAAATCACACAAAATCCAAATAAAAATATAAGGAATTTCAGGCGACACAGAATTAGGCATTATTTATGAGTACGGCCTCGCTTGAGGCTTAACTGGAGTACAAAAAGCGTCTAATTTGTCTTCCACATAAAATAATCTGGGAACACCTTATTTATTTAACGTCAAGCTTTTTTTAGAATCTTCGAGTTTCATTAATATTGGGATTAAGTGTTTGATCACGCGAATATCCTTATCCTGATTTATTTTTACGACATGGTTCTAAGAAGACAAGCAAAGATCTTAATTTCGGAAAGTGACAGTAAACAAATAGGTACTCTTTTCCTGGAAATATTTTTACGTTGTTTAATTTTGGATTAGGAAAAATGGAAAAGATGCTGTCATGTATTTTGTTTGTAAGAGTATTCATGATTTAATTGATTTATGGTTATTTCAAAGCATGTTTCTTCTTCGTTCGACACTATGCCTGGTATAGTTAAATTCTGCCATTGTAATGGAAAACGTGGTCACTCACAATGCACCTCATCAGAAGGTTTAAAGTCAATGGAGAGGGTAATGCTCGGAGTTTCCATGCGTGATCGAATCAGGAATGACGATATTCGCAAGAGAACCAATATTACCGACAAAGCCCGAAGGATTGCCAAACTGAAGTGGCAGTGAGCAGGGCTCATTGCTCGCAGAACAGATGGTCGATGAGGCCGAAAAGTTCTGGAGTGGAGACCGCGTACCGGAAAACGCAGCGATGGAAAGGTCTCCCACAAGGTGGACCGATGACCTGGTGAGGGTCGCGGGTATGCGATGGATGCGAGACGCACAGGACCAGTTGCTGTGGCGACACTTGGGGGAGGCCTATGTCCAGCAGTGGACGTCTTTCGTCTGATATGATGATTGTAATGGCAAGGTGTTGGTGTGTGTTTCTTGATAGCAAGGTACATTTTGGGGTATACTTCTAGGCAAGCGTATTCCATCGTCGACCATATTATGGCTTTCCATCAGGTGATATTGAGTTCAAACAAGAGCTTGTCTAGAGTAAAAAGCAGGCACTAGGTACATGACTCTGCCAGGGTTGCGGAATTTGTTCGAAAGAGTCACCGCGGCCCTGGAACGCAAAGGGCTTTAGAAGGAATACGGATGGGTTTTAGTCAGTAAGAGTCTGACACACCCTTCCGTTCCACCCAGAGCGGAAGAAGTCATTTGATGATTTCCCATGCTTAAAAAAAAGCACTACATGACTAGCCAGATAATCATGCAGGAGTTACGATCTTGAACCTTCTACTTAAAATACGCTGATCTCCATTAAATGTAGATCAGAAATGTAAATTTTACATTTACATCAAGCTCTTAAAAGGTCGTATCAAAAATATCTCGAAGAACATAATTTTAATCTCCGATCATCAAAGGGCGGACATAAAATGTATTTACTGCCTCATCTTTATGAGTTGCGGGTAAATAACTTGTATTACTTCCTTTGAAAGTCAGGACTTTGAAGTCAGGTGGGATCATACCTACAAGCAGTGTCATGGAAATATAAACATAAGATANGCTTAAAAAAAAGCACTACATGACTAGCCAGATAATCATGCAGGAGTTACGATCTTGAACCTTCTACTTAAAATACGCTGATCTCCATTAAATGTAGATCAGAAATGTAAATTTTACATTTACATCAAGCTCTTAAAAGGTCGTATCAAAAATATCTCGAAGAACATAATTTTAATCTCCGATCATCAAAGGGCGGACATAAAATGTATTTACTGCCTCATCTTTATGAGTTGCGGGTAAATAACTTGTATTACTTCCTTTGAAAGTCAGGACTTTGAAGTCAGGTGGGATCATACCTACAAGCAGTGTCATGGAAATATAAACATAAGATATACATAATAACAATGTACTGATATGTGTAGCAGAAAATAAAGTACTAAGACTCCGCTGTCCGTCCGTCTGTCTGTCTGTCTGTCCGTCTGTCATCAGGCTGTATGTCATTGACCATGATAGTTAGGCAGTTGAAATTATCACAAATGATGTATTTCTGTTGCCGCTATAACAATAAGTACTAATACTAAAAAACGGAAAAACATAAATATTTAAGGGGGCTCCCATACAACGAACGTGTTTTTTTCGCTCGTTTTTGCTCGATATTGATAACAGGTAGACGCTTGAAATATTCACCGAATATTAAGTTACATATTATTCACTTTAAAAATAAATAATTAAATTAAAATAAAACAAATATTTAAGGGGGGCCATACACCAAACGTGATTGTTTTGCCGTGTTTATAGATAACGGTATGGAACCCTTCGTGCGAGAGTCTGACTCGCGCTTGGCCAATTTTTTAAATGGGTCTGTGGCACACTAAATTGTGCAAATTGAAAAGTGATAAGCTGACCTAATATTATCCCAGAAACAAAATTAACAAGTATTAAATAGAAGGAAAACTACATTACGTGCAATAGTAAAGCAAAAAACAAACACAAAAATTGCTGTGCTATGCTTACCAGTCAATTACTATCGTAGTTAATGAAAATTGTTCCCAGTAACCATTACTCCCTCGAAAATTGCGAAAGGAATCGTCAAAATATGCATCAAAATAAAACAGTCGATTTGAGCAGAACATTTCAGGGGACTGTCAGACCAGTCCCCTGTGGCTTCGAACCAGAAAATACCGAAATATTCTCGCTGGAAGAAACATGTTTATGAAATTGGCGACGTATTGGAGGACTGTTACTGACGATATTTGGTTCCATTTTGGTTTTCCTTGTGTAGAAATATGTTTACGGCATTTTCCGGTATTTAGGCTTAATGGTCTGTCGAAGTTTGATGCCAGATGCATCTATTCATAGTTTTTATGACCCTGTGGCTATGTTTATCATGTAAATGGTCTGTGACTATTTATTTAAGTCAACGCTGGTTATATTTTGTATATAAATGGGTGAAAATTGTTTTGTGCTCGGCTAAAGTAATTATAATTTACGTTAAAAAAAAAAATTAACACTAGCACTTTGCCAGCGATTTTGGTTGCGCAGAATAAGTACAAATAACTCTTCCCTTTTTAAGAGGTGCCTTAAAGATTGAATTTCTAAAAATCCCTTCTCATTTCTCACCTATTCTAAGAAGAAAGCCTTGCGCAATATTTTATTTTCCTAGTTCCTGTAATAATTTGTTCCTATAAGTAGCATACTCTGGGTGCATCGTCCTCACATAATATTTAATTATTTTTGTGTACCAAATTATGTAAAACCATTATTTGAAAAGAGTAACAGTGGAGTTTCTTATCCGTTCTTCTCCATAAGAATCTACCTTTCCGAATGGACAGTAGAGTAGTCACTTTATTAATTAAATACTATTATTTTACTGAACTGTAAATTATGACGTTCAAAAGTGCCTTTTAATGGCCTAACTAAAATAAACGTTTTGACTTTGACTTTGACCTGTAGTTTCGGCTATGTGCTAAAATGTCAGTTGAGATTTAATTACACACGCCACAACAACCGGTCCCGTGCGACTCGCATCCATTGGCAACCCTCACCAGGCTATCGGTCCACCTTGTGGGAGGCCTAACGCTACGTCTTCCGGCCACAAACCATTTACCTAACGTACATTTAAGGGGTATGTTTCCGAAAGCTAAACTAAATCGATCATCTTTATCGGGCTGTAACCGGAAAACAAAATTTTCCTGTTCATAGCAGTTTCACAATAACTGCCTAAATAACGGCAAATCACGACGGTTAACTTAAAAATAAATATATCAATTATCTGAATGTGTACTAATATTACAAATATGTAGGTAACATTGTTTGTTTGTATAACCTTTTTTAACGTTACAGCATAAATGCATCGGCGTGCCCCCGACGCCAAGCCACAAATTCGTCGCATTTTTTGTCACATATATGTGAAGTTTGGCGTACAGGGCACGCGCTTGCATGTCATGTATATGACAATGGCGTTCAAAAGGCTAAACATTTGTAAAATATTTATTTATTAATTAAAACTTTATACTGTAGTTAAAAAGACAATGAACATAGGCTGACTTATTTGCCTTTAGCATTTTTCTACCAGATGCCCTTCGAATCTCGGGAAGTAGTGCCCCGATCAAATCACAGGTTTTTTTTACCGATGTGAAATCATCAAAAATGACTCCTTTCGCTCTTACTGACTAAAACCCATCCGTGTTCCTCGAAATGCCCTTTGCGTTCCAGGGCCGTGGTGACTCTTTCAAACAAATTCCGCAACCCTGGCAGGATCAAATCACGGGTAAAAAGCTATTATTGCAGAGTTTCATAGGCTAGTTACTGTTATGCTCCAGAAACAAAGCCGCGGGATAAATGTAGTCAAAAAATATAACGAACCTTTAAATACGGAAACTCGTAAGCAATTAATGGGATAAAAGACTAAATGCTTAGTTCCCTTCCACTTTATTCACAAAAGTATTTTCGGCGCATTCAAAACTGCCTGTAATGGCTTAATTGAAGAAAAAACACGCTTTGAGTAATGACATGCTGTTTTTGCTTGACCTTAAACCTTCAGGGTGACTTTTCCTTTTCAGTCCATGGTATGGGTATGATTTGAGGAGCTCGTGGCTAAAGAATATGAGCCGCACGGATCGATCAAGGTTAAGCAACGACCATCGACCAAGGTTGACCATCTTAACATACCGGGTTTCCGAAAGCACGTTAAGCCGTTGGTCCCGGCTGCCATTTATAGATCTTTGGCAGTCGCTACGGATTGTCAGAAGCCAGATAATCTGACACCAGTCTTGCCAAGGAGTACCGTGTTACCCAG